>JAOTRI020079864.1:0-16514 GCA_028564885.2 Zoanthus sanctaehelenae
AAGCAATAACCGGTTCTCAAAACTGGCGAATTTCGCTACTCGATGACTATTACTAATAGACCACTAGTAGCGTAGCCCATCAAAATGCTGGATTTGCAATAGTCCACTAGTTGGGTGATACTAATAAACGTTAACTTTATCAAATACTCAGTGTTTACAGTAGTCTCTTTCACCAAATTGTATTATATACTAAAAACATTGTGTAATATAATGGAGTAATAAAATTAATGTTGTTTTAATGTTGATGTTAATTATCAAGTAACTGTTTTTAACCCACTGAAACGCATAATAATTAATAATAGTAAAGAGCTTCTTAATAGACTATTTTCGCATTGCAGATACCGCTAAACTCAATGACAACGGACTCAGTTTTCACAGTCTTAGCTTCAATATAAAGACAAATATTCCTAAATACCAACATAGTTTTACAGTACATGCAACTATGTGTATTTTTGGAGATCTATCTCCCGTGTATTTTTGAATATTTAACAATAAAGCGAGGTTAATACTGCGAATACTGAATCTGCTGTCATTAAGGTTAGCGGAATCTGTTATAACAAAATGTTCTATAACTTGTGAGCCGCTCAGCGAACTTTCTTAAACCCTCAAACTGTTAAAAAACTGTATATATTTGTAAAGCTCTTAGAGCTTTATAGGATAAGCGCTATATAAATACTGCATTATTAATATTATTATTATTATTATTATTGTTATTATTATTATTATTATTATTATTATTATTATTATTATTATTTGTGATTCAATATAAAAAAGCAGGGTATGTGAGTTAAGCTTTCTTCGCCTTTCAATCCATCAAATGAACGCTTACTTGCACATGGTACATGCGTGTTGCAACTTCTGATGTCAAAACTCGATCCATTGCAGCCTGGCCCGCCTAGAGCCTTTGGGATACTGTAGCATTCACGGGTTCGATATTGAGAACCACAATCGCAGGTTTTTGTGCAAGTTGTCCAATTACTCCACGACGTCCATCCATGAACTGCAACATCAAATTTAATGAAAACTAATAAATTACTATAAAAATATTTTTTGACTTCATGTTAAAAAATACATTTTTATCTGTTTTACAGGATGCCCTTTGGCTTTGTGATAGGGTAAAAGCATAGATAAAATAACAATAAAATAACTCAAACTTAGATAGCACAAATGTGCTAGAAGCTAACTTGAAGCTACTAAAGGCACTATATCGGGCACTATGGTCACCGTGGGATTTACTTCTTTAAACTCTTAGAATTATTTAATCCGATTACTTACGCCAGATCGAACTTACCCCTAAGCGGGCTTGCTGTCAATGCTAGATGTTTCTATAGGAGGCCCATGCAGATTTCCAAAAGAACAAAATTAATGCAAAATGGGAAAATATTGGGTTCATATCAAAGCACTCTTATTACTCATGAGTCTAAAAATGCAGCCGGTTGTTATTTTTTTCTCCGCGATTTCGACCGTAAATTTATGTGAAACACCGCTGACGGTAACAGCCGGAGGCTCACTCTTAACTACTACAAATCAAGACGCAATTCGAGTTCTTTCAAAGACATCAGAGCTGAAACAATAAAAATATAACCTGAGGTCTTTTAATTCAAAGTGCTTTGTTTCAACTGCAGAAACCGTTTAAATTTTTTTTTTCTAGGTGCGGCATATCGAGCTTTTCGCATGGAAAAGCTATCAATTTCAATTTATATGTCTTGGCTTAAATAAATTGTATTTCATTTCTTCTGGCTCTGAACATTTGTTTTCAATAAAAGCTTGCGACGTCCTCGAGTGATTTGGGGTCCGCTCAAATACAGTTCTACAATTCTTCAATTCTTATAATTCAAATACTTTCTTAAATGTGAACAAATTGTTTTGCATACTTTTATATTATATATTACCAGGATATCATTCTCGAGTGCATGTTAGCTTGAGAAAACGAAAGTTGCTGCTTTCTGCAGCAGAAGTTTTCTATTTATTGGTGCGTATACTGTATTTTGAATAAATATCTTTGTCCATGAAACTTCAATCTTTTGCTGCAGAGATTTTTGGCCATGGAATTGAGCAAAAACTACCCGCTGATTTTTTAATTTTTTTTTCTTGTAGTATTATATTATTGTACACAAACAGGTTGTGTTGAACGAGTTGTTATTGGTAAACTGAAGTATTTTTTTTTTCTTTTTATTTGTTTTATTAAGAGGGGATAAGATTTCAGGCCTTTAAGAACTATGTTTTGAAGTTAATCATGCATAAATGGTGTATTTGTGTTTCGTATAATGACAGTCAACCATACATGTACAAAAGAACCTAATATGTTTATAAAAAGAAATAAGAGAAAGAAAACATTATAGTCCTTGACGGGAAACGAACCCCACATCTTCTGTTCACTAGTCCGACGTGTTAACCACTACACCACAAGATCAACCACGCTGGTAACGTAGCCGAACAGTGTTATGTAGATAGTAACTGTAGGGGTTCCCAGGGCGTTATTTTTTCTCTATAGGTAAGTTGAACACCGTAAATTTTAGGTAAGCATATATGGTCTTATGTGTAGATTAATGTAAGACATGTAATGGAAATGCGTTCGGTGTGTAGATATATAGCAAGAAATAAGAGAAAAATAAAACATATATAGCCCTTGGCGGGAATCGAACCCCACATCTTCGGTTCAGAAATATGCATATATCCTTTTTTGTGTACGCTTATCGGAAGATTTAAAGTCAAATAATTTGGGGGAATACTAAAAGGATGGTACAAACACCTTGGGTTATGATAAAATTTCACTCCAAACATGAAAGCTTTTGGGAAATTTGCCAAAGGGGAAAAAAAGAAATTGTCTTGACAAAAGTACTGCGGCTATTCTGTCTCCATAAAATACATGTTATTGTGAACTGAAAATCAATATTCTTCCATCAACTTGTTTCACTTGTGTTTCAGTCTCGATGAGAAGCCATCATTGATATCAAATACTACAAAGTTTAAAACTCAACCCAAATATCCAGAGCTGGAATTGATCGCATAAAAATTTGTTTACACCACACCTCCCAGCAAAATTTCTGCCCAAAACTTGCATTTATTAATAGATCAATGATTAACTTTACACACGCATACTTAACAACTAGCCCTTGAGGCTGCATGAATTACAGGGCAATAGCGAAGGGGGCTGAAGACCGAATAGGCTATTGTCTTGTAGTCCACGAGATTGAGAGGTCTAATTGTTTTAGTATTTTTCAACATGTTGGGCCAAAATTAAATAGAAATACATGCTAATTTGGAGATGCTAAATCATTATCTGTTATAAAATCTATGAAAAAGTAGCAATATTTCTGTTTTCTAATGCTTGTAACTTACAATTTGATATCTGAATTATGTACTTAGTAGCTTTTTTTGCCCTCTAGGATACTGAAGTATCTATTAGTTCTTGTAAATAATCATTTGCCACTTCCGCAAAACACAAAGGAGCCGCCATTGCTTTCACAAACTCCCGGATATTGTCACCTTGGACAATCATGAATATAATAGCCCAAGATTAGGGAGCCAATTGTAGTATGAGTAATAGCCCTTATACTGGAAAATATTAAAATCTATTAGACTCTTTCAATAGCTATACCTTTAGCTTTCATGACCAAGAATAACAAGGCAAATACTTGAATGTACCTCCACATGTTTAATTGGAGTACTGTTTCTAGAAACGTAAGCAAAAATAGCTATGAATTACAAATGTTTTAAGTTATTTTAGTTAAAGGCTGTGGTTTATAACAAATGTGTGTATGAATGGCAAAACGGAACCACAGACATCGGTTTTATGGCAATTTCAGGAGTGATCGTTATCTTCAGAGTCTGGGTGAACTGGTACAGGGTATAGATTATCTTTAGGTACATGTTGGTAGATAGATTGAGGGCTATAAGGGTGTGGATACAGGAAGGGGAATTGGGGAGAGAGTGAGTTCCTAATAGTCTGGGTGAGCTAGTACAGGGTATAGATTATCTTTATGGACATGTTGGTAGATGGATTGAGGGTTATAAGGGTGTGCATGCAGGAAGGGGAATTGGGGAGAGAGTGAGTTCCTAACAGTGTGGTTCAGCTGGTACAGGGTATAGATTATCTTTATGGACATGTTGGTAGATGGATTGAGGGCTATAAGAGTGTACATGCAGGAAGGGGAGTCGAGGAGAGAGTGAGCTACTAACAGTGTGGTTCAGCTAGTACAGGGTATAGATTATCTTTATGGACATGTTGGTAGATGGATCGAGGGTCATAAAGGTGTACATGTAGAAAGGGGAGTCGGGGAGAGAAATGCGAAAGGAAAGGTGTTAAAATTTTGTGATAAAATGGTTCAGAAAAGGGGAGGGGAAGTTGAAAATGTCCAGACGTTTCGGATAAATCTATCCTTCTTCAGGGGAAGTGATGAAAATGACTTTAGCAAGGCTATTAACTCACTATTATGTTAAAATTTGCATCTTACTTTTTGTCTTTAAGAACAATACTTAAATATTCCCTGGGCAATTTTACTTTATACTTATAATGAAATAAAACTGGAAAACTTATAATTGGAAAAAAAAGTTAACTATATTCCGCTTTTGATACGGCTTGAACACTCCACTGAACTCAAAATCAATATTACGAGTAGTCGTTGCGCTGTAACTGTTTTATGACAAATTAAAAGCAATCCAACTTACCAAAGACATATACAATTAAACTTTTTACATTTTGATAATTTTACAATAACTTTTTACTTATAATGAAATAAAACTGGAAAACTTATAATTGGAAAAAAAATTAAATATATTCCGCTTTTGATACGGCTTGAACACTCCAACTAGTACTTTAAAATTAATATTACGAGTAGTCGTTGCGCTGTAAACAGTTTTATGACAAATTAAAAACAATCCAACTTACCAAAGACATATACAATTAAAGTTTTACATTTTGATAATTATTTTACAATAACTTTGTACTTATAATGAAATAAAACTGGAAAAATAATAATTGGAAAAAAAAGTTAACTATATTCTTTTGATATACGGCTTGAACACTCCAACTTGAATTCAACATTAAGGCTTGTCGTTGGGCTATAAACACTTTATTTTTAAAAAATTTACAATAACTTTATACTTAAAATGAAATAAAATTGGAGAAAAATAATCTGAAAAAAGAGTTAATTCCACTATTCCGGCATACGGCTTGAACATTTGAACTTCGCTCCAAAACTGCAATATATCAAGTGGAAGTATTTTGCAGTATATTCATTTCAGCTAGTTTTTATATTTATATCGTCATTCAGCGATTTTATTATTTCACTTTTCTGTGATATGGGCTGTAATAGAACAATCAAAAGCTTTTCATTATTACATTTTAAATTTAATCAGAACTACATTGTTTTTCAAATTTTTTAGCTTAACTTATGTCGTGTTTCCAAAATTCATCAAATTTTATTAAGTTTTCATCTTGCTCGTTGTGCCGGGCACTTAGCGATAGCTACTTTTGAGAATATTTGGGAAGTTAGAAGACTTCCAACAGTCAACTGTGTTAAACCGGCGTGCAGAGCAAAATCCTTCCAAAAACTTTTACTCACCTTTCGAAATTCTACTTTTTCCGTAAACGGAAAGCGGAATAATTTCCTTAGCCACAGTAATTGTGATGGTGTCATGCATTGCCACTCAAAATGAACTACACTTTTTTTTATTAAGAACACACTTAATAAGAACAGTGAGGCTCAAATAGCCCGAAAAATAAGAACAATTTGAGGCTGAAATGAAAATTTTAAAAAAATTAAAAAAGAGAAAAAATAGCAAACTGAGCGTGGCAAGCAGCCATCACACAGAGCATCACCACACATTCAATATATTTGGTTACTTAATACAAGAATATTCCAACTGTAACAATTACAATTACTCTGTCATCTGCTTTAAAATACACAAAATTTTACATGTATGCAAATGCTGGGCATACATTAACACTGGAAGGCCTTTAAAATCGATTTTCAAACCACAGAAAAATTATTGCAGTTAAGAACAAAATAAGAACATTTTGAGCCTCAAATTGTTGAGAAAATAAGAACATTGAGCCTGGGCAATATTTTACTGGTTATTAATAAAAAAAGAAAGAGTGTATCTCGCATTCAGTTATATATTCCAAATTAGAAGTATTTGTTTCATTCATATTACCAAGCTGCCCAATGAAGATATCAAAGAAATGTTGGAACAGGTAAGGAATTTTTTTTTATCTTTTTCTATTTACACCAATTACAAAGTTTGTTTGAATTATAAAGTCCAGACCCCTGATCAGTATTAGCCAATATCAAAAATACCATAATACTCTTTCTTCGTCTAGCCAAAATTTTGCACAAGCATTGTTTCCAGTTTCTTTTTGGATCACTGTACTTTTCAAGAAACAATAAAAAACAATTCTTATGCAAAATTTTGGCTGGACAAACAAAGAGTATTATGGTATTTTTATTATTGGCTAATTGGACGATGTGAAATTCTAAAATGAACTTTGCAGTCGTGATAATTATTATCACTTTCAAGTGCATTCATGATAATGCTCCAGACTGTCTTTTAAATGATGAATATTTTTAGAAATCTTCCACCCATCCTTCCAGAACTCATGACCTCTGCTATTCAAAGTTAAATGTATTCAATGGGATTATTCAAAAAAGCAATAAAATGATAGTAGCATTTATAATTCTATGTGTGTATGTTGCAAGACACAACGGGTAAGGTCATTTTATTTTGATGTTAGCATTTTATTTTTTTGGTTTATTCCCTTCTCATATTGAAAACCGTAGTACTTAAAAACGTTTTATGTATTTATTTATTTTAAAGTGTGCTCAAGTTGAATATTGCATTTGATTAGTTAATCTCCTGTGTTGAACTCTCATATCTACAGTTTAACTACTACAATTTTTTCTTTTGTTAAAATAGTGTTGTGTTTTCAGATGTCTCGGATGAGAGTAGCACAAGGCTGGGAATTTTTGTATCCGTTTGATACTGAGTTCGTTAACAAGTAAGTTATAAACTGAGAGAGATTGAACGATTTCTCTTGAATGAGTTGCTTTTTGCACATTTTTAGAGATCTATACCAGAATGAACAATGCGGTATGGGATGTTGGAGTGGGAAATATGTCTTTTTAGGGTGTATGTGCGCAGGCGTGAATGGAGTGAAGAAGTTCGTGAGGGAAAGATGGTGCAATGGTTTGTGGATTTAAGAACGAGCATAGCATTATTTAGATAATTTGATAATGATTGTTAAAATAATTCTAGTAGTAAAGATGGTGATATTGGTTGAGTGATTTATCAGGGATCCCACGGGTCAGGGAAAAGTGAGGTAAAAACGGTTTTTCTTTAAGGTCAGTGAAAAGTCAGGGAATTTTGATTTGAGTCAGGGAAAAACATTTTTTTGTCAAGTCAGTGAAACGTCAGGGAATGTTGTATCAAATTTTTGTCATTGCTTACTTTTCATGTTTCGAAAATAGTCCGAAGTGTGTTTGGTTTGTAGATTACAAAAAACTCCAGTTTTTGGTCACCCCCATTTTCCGCGCGTCTAAAATATAAACGCTTGCTATGCAGGCTAGTTTTTTTATGAAGGCCTGGGGACAAATAAGTCACATGTCATTTTTAGGCAAACCCGCCATTTTGGACTTTTGGAAATTAACTACCAATGCGGACAGTGAAAAATAGATTTTGGTCATTGAAGTCAGGGAAAAGTTAGGGAATTTTTTTCTGGCCTGTGAGTGGGAACCCTGTTTATAGATCATGATCATGTGCTTGTAAGGCAGAGAGGGTGATGATGGTGATGAAGAAGATGATGATGAGAGTGATTTAATGATAGTGTTTTGGTAACGTGATGGGGTCGATGATGGTGATGATGAAGAGGGCAGCATTATATGATAACAGTATTGACGTGGTGATGTGATAATGATGAGCTTTGCTTTTGTTTTTTCCTGCAGCTTGTTATAGCTGATGTTAGAAATGATGATGGTGATGAAGATGATAATGGTGATAAAAATAATGATTATATAATGAAACTGTTGATACTGATGGTGATGATTAAGATAAAAATGGTGACCCGGTGATGATAATAGAAATTAGAATAGTTAATGTGTGTTTATGATCATAATTGATAACTCAAAGAGGAAATATTAGTTTTTGTCTGTGAATTGGCTTTTGCTTTTTGCCACAAAGTATGTGGCTTTTTCGCTTGTGTAACTTAACCGAAAGTGGAGGTAAACTCAGACTCCTAAACAAGCTTGTTAAAGAAATGCGTTAATCGTGTTTACTTGTGACAGGCACCCCGATGTGTACAAGCAACAGTTGAACACGTGGGAAGCAAAAGTGAAGATGTAAGTTTGTACGAGTTTTTGCTCGGAATAAATCAGTTTCTAATTTTAACTAGTTCATTTTTGTGTTTCAGCTCGTATTGCGAACATTTTGAGTGTTTATAAGACATTTTTTACTACCTGTAAACTAGAAGTTATTGTTTTTATACTGATTTCAGTCTGTCGCAGCAGCTACATCTACCAAAGGTTGCCACGGAAACTAAAAGGTTATCGGGTAAGTAACGATTGCTAATTTATGTGAGCGAGTGATTGAGCCAGTGATTGAGGTTGTGCATTGAGTTGAGGGACTATATAAGTATAAAATACTCAGACAGTGGGAGGGATAAAGTAGAAAGGACCGTCTATGATGGAATGAAGAAGGGAAGGAAGTCTGGAGGAAGATGCTATGTGACGACAGAAGAAATATTAGTGAGTTGATGATTGAGGGAGATAGAGTTAACATAAGAGTTTGTGTGAGTAAGGGAGAAAGGTAGAGAGATGGGGAGATAGGGAACAGAAAGCTAGAATAGAGCTATTGTTGGAGTTAAAAGAGAGGTTGTGTGAGGAGTATAGTAAGGGAGGTAATGAGTGATTGTTTTATTTAGTGAAAAAGGAAAATAGGAGGAGACTGCGAGAAAATTGGGAGGGAAATGTGAGGTAAGAGGGAAAGAGATAAATAAGAGAGGGAACAAGGGATTGTCTGCCAGAAATGGTAATAGGGAGAGACTGAGGGGAATGGGAGGGAGGGACTGGTTACTTGATTGGGAAGGGATTGGGAGAGAGACGCTTTGGGGGAAGTGAGGAACGGAATGAGTAATTGTTTTAGTGAGAAAAGTTAATAGGGAAAGAAGGAGACGCTGTGGTGGGAGTGAGGAACGGAACAAATTGTTCTAGTTAAAAATGGGAATAGCGAAAGATAGAGAATGTGGAGAACTAGTGATTGTTTTAGTTTGTGAGAAAGGGAAGGGGCTATTATTGAAGTGAATCAAGGGAAAGGGAAGGACTATGTGAGATAAGAGATTGAGATTTTATGAGTGAATCAAGTAAAGACTGTAAAGAGGGATGAGTGAAAGGTTGTGTGGTTAATGCGGATTAAGGGGGGAGATACTGACTAATTGATCTAATAAGAACTTACTGATTTTCAGCATTACATCCATAAAATTGTAGGTGAACATTCTCTGGGCCCAGACGCTAAGAGAGGACTCAAGACAGCAAAAACGAAGACAAATAGCTTAATTAACGACGAAATACCCTCGTTAACAAACTCGCATATGGAGAAAAACAGACCGATCTCTCCAATAGAGGTCGATTGTCAGAATATACCAGCTGATGCACAAAATGACTATTTGCATGGAGATCTCAATAATACTGCAGTATCAAGTTCAGAACCTTATGACCAAATATTTGAGACTTTGAAAGAATTTGTTCGTGTAAAGCTGCATAGGACTGTATTAAGCTTTGCAGATTTTAAAAAATTATTACTGCTACGACAAACTGGTAAGTTTTATCTTTTAAGATAGCGTACTGTGTATTAAGTATAAGAAAATGCTCTCCCTAGATGGATTGCAAAGCAAACTAGTGTGATGAAAGTATTGATAAACGATGTTTTACGTCAAAATAAATCGTAAAGCAAATGCGGATAGCATTTGAGCGGGTACAATTAAAAGTCTTAATGAGACGTCTCGCGGATGCTGCGTTTAAGTAGAACTACAATTAAGACTAAAACTAACATCCTCCACAAACATTTCGTTTAAGATTTCTGTCAAAACGCGAAAGTGAGAGTGCATTAATGATAGTAAACAATAAACCAATTTTTAAAATAATCAAAAAATCGAAATTAAGATTGCTTAAATAGTAAAACAAAAAGAACCAGACCTTTAATTACTTACAAACACTGCTATTCCGTTCGGAGTATCCATGAGTCAGAAATAAAAACGTCCCTGGTATATCTCACTGCTACTCCTAAGGAGTATCTATGAGTCAAAAAACTAATGACATATTTTCTTCAGAAATGTTTCTTTCTTCTAGGGAGCAGTGCCGAGCTCTTTAATCTTCCTTTAAGATCCAATATTTGCATTCGACAGGTTCTGAACCAGACGATGTCTTGCGGTCGGGTGTAACAGATGCTTTGCTGGAGAAAGCTATTCTTGCAACCGAACCAAAAGAAATCGACATCAAGGTACTAATTTGAAATGTTACTTCTGAATTTTAAATCCCACTTAAAGAATTCATTTTCTTTTTCTTTTAAGGTTTAGGGTCATCTCCCTTGGAATTTATAAGTGTATCTAACCTTTAAGAATTCCCTTACCAAGAACATTTTGACGTTTGTAATTAAATGAGGAATTGGACCCTCAGGCTAACATCTATCCATTAATCTACGTGTGATTCTGAGTTTGTTCGCGATAATAATTCGAAGAAGATAGTAAGTACATTAAAGAAATTGAGTCGTTCACTGGAAATAGTATATTAAACCATGGCCTTCATCAGCCAATGCTATATTTCAATATACTATTTCCAGTAAAAGATTCGATTTTTTTAACATTTATTTTAACTGGATGAGGGAAATTATGTTTATTCAAGATAGTACTTTGTAGTAACTCTTGTGTCCATAATAAAGATTCGATTTCTTTAACATTCATTTTAACTGGATGAGGGAAATTATGTTTGTTCGAGATAGTACTTTGTAGTAACTCTTGTGTCTATAATAAAGATTTAATTTCTTTAACATTTGTTTTAACCGGATGAGAGTAATTATGTTTATTGGAGATAGTAAGTACTTTGTAGTAACTCTTGTGTTTATAATAAAGATCAAGATATTACAAAACGTTTTTAAACACAGTGGCCGATAGCGCTCCTCCAGATTGATAATCAGAAACGTCGGTTGTTTGCCTTCAAAGCTGTAGGAGACTCTACAGATAAGGTAAATATTGCAGGTTAATAGATTTAATTGCTGAAGTCAATTGACGAACAGGTTTATAGTTTCTAGGCAGCTAACTATATATAAGTTTAGTTAGTGTGTACACGAGTAGTAGTAAAAGCACATTGTTTGTGGGATGTGCCTATCAGTAGCTCATGTTTGCTATCTACACTTAATTTGATTTAGTTTAGTTGGTAGGTTAATTAGTATCTTTACAGTTTTTAGGCAGTGCAGGCTGGAAGCTTCTGTTAATTGGTTATTACCTGTATCAAGTTAGTTTGTGCATAGATTTGTAGGTAGGCCTTTGAATGAAAACAGTTGGTAGGTCCTCAAGTAAATATAAATAGACACGTTCTCAAGTAAATGTAATTAGATAGGTCCTTAAGTAGATTTTACTGCTTAGATAGGTCCTGAAATAGATTTAGTTTGGTAGTTGTTAAATAGATTTTACTGTTTAGGTAGGTCCTCAAATAGATTAAGGTAGATAGCCCCTGAGGGAAATTTATCTCCCTAGGTCTTCAAGTAGATTTTGTTAGGTAGGTCCTCAAGAAGATTAAGGTAGATAGCCCCTGAGGAAAATTTATCTCCCTAGGTCTTCAAGTAGATTTAGTTAGGTAGGTCCTCAAATAGATTAAGGTAGATATCCCCTGAGGAAAATTTATCTCCCTAGGTCTTCAAGTAGATTTAATTAGATAGGTCCTCAAGTAGACTTAGCGTGGTAGGTTCTGTTACAAATTGCAACTAGTTAGTTGGTGGGTGAATCACGGGATAAGGAAAACAATTCTAAGTGAATCCATTCTTACATTAACCCTTCCAGTCCCTGTCAGTTATCAATACATCATTTATCCTGACATAACTCATACAAAATAAGAATATGTTAGTAAGAAAATGCATGTTGATCAAAGGAAGCAAACTAATGAAGATTAAAAGTAAAATTCTCTCAAACTAGCTCAATAAAAAGTGCTTGCTCAAGTTGGGAGAATTTAAGATTTCTTCGAGAGTGAAAGGTTTAACTTACTTTTCTCTTTTTACAGTAACCACACAAATACAAAAAGTGCCGAAAATTGAACAGTTTTGTCGTTATAAATAAACATTGCACCTGCTGGACTCTCTTTCTATAGAAAAATCCACTGCCTGACGAGTGAATTCCACGTTAAATTTCACGCGAAAAACCGCTATCGCACGAATTGTGAAGCTAACGGTGAAGTCGCATAATGAATAAACTACAATGCCAACTCGTTATCCATAAGGCTGACAGATCTAACCGTGTGAGTATAAGTGGTTTCCTCAAATTTTCTAAAAATTCAAATTTCAGTTCAAAATTTGACACACATTCTTTCAATAAATTTGTTCATTTCAAAGGTAATATTTTCGTAACACGAGTTGCATTTTGTTTTCACGATAGCAACAATTTTTGCTTGCGAATCACGTCAGCGAAATCGCTTCATGCACAAGTGCGATTCCACGCTAAATACCCTGTCTTCAATAGCCAATCAGAGCGCGACTTTACCGTTAGGTATGCTATTCTAACCTGTAGGTCATCTGTGCTTTGGCGTCTTGTTCTGAGTTCGGTGAAAACGATTCTCGTGACCAGGTTCTACTTTGACGAGCTGCAGGAAGATTCCAGAAATGACAAAATCTTTAGGAGTGACATTACTTCAGGTTAGAAAGATGCAAGTGAAACGTTTTCGTTACACCCTTCCCCTCCAGAACCAACTTGCGCTTGGTTCATAAAATTATTTTGGAAATATTTGGAGTTCACTCAAAAACTTGATAAAATTTTTGACAAAAGTATTATGTTACAAAATGTATTTTCAATGATACCCTTTAGGTTGTAAACATTATTTAAAAAGATATTAAAAGAAATAATCTTTATTGCAAAATTTTAAAATAAAAATGCACTTGTGAGCGGTACTTTACCAACATAGAAAAAGCTATTTTTCTAAGGAGTGGCCCAATATATTGCACAGTTAGATTGAACTTCAAAAAGCTCACACGGGATCTGAGCTGAATTTTTAAAATTTAAGAGCTTTTCACAAGTCCTTAAAAAGAGATTTACATCTAAAGAGTTTTCATGGAGCAGCAAAAACGAACCCTGGAATAATCACAAATTATTAAATTTTCAACCTCGAATATTGCGTTTCTAGCGTTCTGATTGGTTCACTCAATCAATCGCGGTTATCAGCTCATATACCGAATGACCATATATGGAAACTAACAAAAAAATCTTGTTTTTCAATTTATTAAAAGTTATTTGCTATTTTCAAGTATCGAAAAGTTTGGAAAACACATGAAATTTAACAAAACAATTATTCCATTCGCGCTTGTTGGATGAGATGATTATAGCCAACTCGGCGCTACGTCCCTCGTTGGCTATTTACCATCTCATATCCAACACGCGCTCTTGGAATAATTGTTGAATACCTTGACAGGTTACAATACCTGCAAAATATTCGATTTTGCTTGGCTGTTTTTGGCGACGGGGTGGAGGTCGGACATCTCGAAGCTTGTTCGTCTCTTCCAGCTTCCTGAACAGGGCGAGCCGCTTGGTTGGGTCTGACACGTTTGGTAAAAAATAACAACGATCAACATTTTAGATTTTACATTGATTGATAGATAACGTGATATATTATATAATGATAATAATAACAATGACAATGATTGTGCTGTTGATGGGTATGTCAGTGAATGAAATTAAGAATATCATGGTTGTGGTGATGGACGGCAGTGGTTACTATGGGGATTAAGATGATAGTGATGATGAAAACGATAATAGTAGTGACATGATTGTGCTGTTGATGGTTATGTCAGTGATTGTATTTGTGAATATTATGGTTGTAGTGATGGACGGCTAAGGGGATTAAGATGATAGTGAAGATGATAGTGATAATCGTAGTAACGATGATGGTTATTGTGGTAATGATGATTATAATAACTTGCAATGATAATTGTGGTACTTATAGTGATGATAATGATAGTGGTTGTGATGATTATAAAGATGGTGACGATAATACTAGTTATCATCGTGCTGCTGATGAAGATGATTGTATCAAAGACGATGATTTCAGCTGTGGTGATGATGACAATTATGATAATTATGGAACTGATGATGATGATGGTAATTGTGATAGAATCCTTTCAAAACAAACTTTGACAATGAATTTCAGAAAAACCGACATTGAAAATGGAATTATGGTGGTTCCGAAACGTCGGTCGTTCTGCGTAATTTTTGTAACTACAGCTGAGCAGAGGAACCGATTTGCAAAAGAACGTTACCATAATGGTTCCTCTGCTATTTGCAAGGAAGATTTCACAGTTTTAGTTTGTGCCATAATCACCTTTATTGTTTTTACGATCCTTGTTTTTTTTGTATTTTACACTGCACGTGTACCAGTGCGTGACAAGGTTTCCACTGGTCACTGAACCTGCTTGTCATGACCGCACCGCCGACTAACAATTTTAGTGATTGCATGTTCACCCTCGATCGTCGCCCAGGTTTTAGACAGACCCGGTTACAACACAATAAACATTCCAGACATATTTTAGGTGTTCACGGTAATATAATAAGCGCTGTAAAACAGACTACAGAAAAAGGATTTGCTCTAGATCACTCGCCAAAGGCAAAAATTTTATCGCTGTAGCTGCATGTAGTCTATGAGTGCCTATTCTTATTTTTAACTCATTGTGATAAAGACAGTGATTACAGCCGTCGTGACGATGGTGAATGTGATGATGATTTTCGTGGCTCTGGTGATGACTATGGTGATTATAGTGCTAATGATGGGAATGTGATGATGATTTTCGTGGCTCTGGTGATGACTATGGTGATTATAGTGGTAATAATGTTGAATGTGATGATGGTTTTCGTGGATCTGGAGATGACTATGGTGATTATAGTGGTATTGATGGTGAATGTGATGATGATATTCGTGGCTCTGGTGATGACTATGGTGATTATAGTGGTAATGATGGTGAATGTGATGATGATTTTCGTGGCTCTGGGGATGACTATGGTGATTATAGTGGTATTGATGTTGAATGTGATGATGATTTTCGTGGCTCTGGTGATGACTATGGTGATTATAGTGGTAATGATGGTGAATGTGATGATGATTTTCGTGGATCTGATGACTATGGTGATTATAGTGGTATTGATGGTGAATGTGATGATGATTTTCGTGGCTCTGGTGATGACTATGGTGATTATAGTGGTAATGATGGTGAATGCGATGATGATTTTCGTTGATCTGGTGATGACTATGGTGATTATAGTGGTAATGATGGTGAATGTGATGATTTTCGTTGATCTGGTGATGACTATGGTGATTATAGTGGTAATGATGGTAAAGGTGATGATGATTTTCGTGGCTCTGGTGATGACTATGGTGATTATAGTAGTGATGACTATGGTTGTTGTTATGATGGTGGTAGAAACTATAGTGGTAATGGTGACAGTATAGATCTAAAAATTCTTCATACTTTCCTAACAACTTCCGTTTTAGAATGACTTAATAAATTGGCACCAGTCAACCATAAACCACAATTACTAACCGAGCATCTTTTTCTTTCTAACTGCATCATACTTCATTCGCTTGGCTCTCTTCATCATTAGTTCAGCTGTCGCTGCATTCTGGAAACCCCTGCAAACATAAACAAAAAGCTTCTGGTTAGTCTAGCTGGTAAGGTGCCAGTATATCGGGTTTGATTTCCAGCTGGATCAACTCACAGGATCCAAAAGTAATCAAGAAGGTGCTGCTTTTGCTTTAACATCTGCAAATGGTTAGACTTTCGTGCCTTCTCAGATAAGGATATTAAGCTGCAGGCTCTCGGAGACATTTGTGGTTATCGAGAGATTTCTTACTGCCTGGTTAGCCCAGTTGGTAAGGCGCCAGTCTGCTGTGCGGGAGGTCTCGCGTTCATTTCCCAACTGAACCAATACTCGGGGTCTTAAAATAATTGGGGAGAAAGTGCTGCCTTTGCTTGTTTCGGAGGAGCAATGAAATACATTTAAATTCAACCAGGTATCTCTGGGGTGGGTTACTTTTCTTTCAAAGTTCTTTAGTTTTTCGAATTTTCCATTAGTTGCTCAACATTGCTTTGGTCTAAAAATGCAAAACTACTGCCAGCGATTTTGTTTTTGTTTTCAAATTTGGTACTTCTGGGCCCAGTTGTTCAAAAGCCGATTAGCACTAACCCAGGGTTAAATGGTTAACCCACGATCTTGTTTCCTACTATACATCAGGGCCCAGTTGTTCAAAAGCCGATTAGCACTAACCCAGGGTTAA
>JAOTRI020079939.1:0-16512 GCA_028564885.2 Zoanthus sanctaehelenae
CACTGCTCAAACAAAATGGTGACGTCGGTTTGAAACTGTTATTGAGAATTATTGAAAAATTATATGTATCAAAATGCTGGGGAAAAAGGAAGATTTTTTATAAAAAGAAAAGTGTGTATGGCTGCTTACACTGCGTGCGATAAATTATTGAAGCACGTGTAAAATACTCTTCGCGTCTTTTATAGTTTAAACCATTTTTCGAAGTGGATATTAACACTTTCACTCGTAGATATAGATGTGTGTAGCAGGATAAAGTAACATTGCAAAAAGATATATTTTCGTTCCACGAATAATGTTACTGGGGGGACCAAATCCGCGGGGGGAGACCAAATCCACTAGCAGATTTGGTCCGCCTGGAAGACCATATCCGCGGGGCCGGGGGACCAAATCCGCTGGGACACTTTTGTAACAACGGATTTTGTCCCCCCACAAAAATACTTAATAATTAGAGCTTTTTCGCAAAAAAAACTTGTTTTATCAAAGTAGGTATTTTGAGATGGCAAACTGATAATAAGCGGCCCCATAAAGACTCTGTTTTGATTCAAAAGAAAGCGAAAGTAAAAAAACGTGGCGATACGGGAATACGACAACCGATTTGCGAAGTTTTGTATTAGCGCAATTAATTTTAAAAACAGGAAAAAGATCGCGCTTGCGGGGTTAGTTCAATAGCTCTTAATACTACAGCATCGACATCTTTTTACTGTGTTTTAAAGAAATAAAGCACGTATCGCATAAACTGGCGAGGACACGTTCCACTCCTGAACCTTCCCTTTATTCAATTGTTAAAAGTAACAATAACGATTATCAAATATCAAATAGTTTAAAAAATAACGCAATCCTAAAGTATAGAAATAGATTCTTTGGCATAAAACGTGTTGGCAAAAGTTTCAAGATATTAAAAGTTCAAATTACAGGAGAACTATCTATTACTAGTAATAGCTATCGGTAAATGCCAACGAGCAACTCAAGAGCACGTGCAAGACAAAAGTTAAAGCTGTCATAAATACTATTTTGTTAAGGACGGCTTTATACCTTGATTAACAATGTTTTTTTTAGTTTACAGTTTACAGATTGCCCTCTTGCCAAGATTTCAAAGTGACCCAATTTTAACGAAATGTCAAGTAGAAGACAAATTGAAACTATGTATATTTTTCAAAGTTCGTAACTACTGTCTGTTTACTAATATGAAACGTTGAAACTGAAATGTCTCAGCACGCAGTGTGAAACCCTTTCTAACATAAATAATTTTCTTGTAACAATTTGTTTTGTATAATAAAAATTTCAGTTCATGGCTTTGATAAAATATATAAACCGCTGTTAGTGCGGCGCAGTTTACTAGTGAAAACCGTTCAAACATAAATAATTTTGTAAAACGAGTTGACACATTTTGAGGCTCCCTGATCGATAGTTGAGCTTATTAGCTCAATCAATTTCCCAAAATGTTACTTAACTAAAGTACACCCACTTATCGTGGTTTTTTGAAGAAATAAGAGCACGCTAAAAGAACGTTTCTTGCCTCAATAGACTTCCTTTTTCCACCACGCGGACCGAGATGCGAATGTTAAGCAACTGACTCAGATAACCATGCTGCCGTGACATTAAAAAGATGACGCACTATGATTGGTCATTCGAAGTTAACGCATTATGATTGGTCCGCTCCTTGGCATTACATCATAAAACCTTGCATTACTTACATCTCACCGAATCACTCGAGACTTTTTACGCCTATATCAATGTACCTCGCACGGCTCTATAATGCTGCACAAGCACAGGGGAGCCGCTAAAACTTACTTACTATGAAAGATATTAACTAAATAATTAAGCAAGAAGTTGGGATTCGCACTCCACCGGCGAGAGAAATAACATTTCGTTGTTACTTATTATATATACATCCGGCTATCATACTGGAATACCAATGCTACAAGGCGTTATGAATATTCTTCCCGCCTAATAACTTCGTTACGTCGGAAAGCTTCAATTCCGTTAAAACTATTTCCGTGCCAATTACGTCGCCGGAAGCTCCTTTTCCTTGCAATATTTTGTTAGGATTTTAGTTATGGTCTATATTTCGGAAGAGAAAGATTTTACAATTGGTGATAGATGAAACTATATTTGTGAGTAGACTACTTAGGAAATTTTACTTCCGCCCTGAATGATGATAAATTAGTTCCTGCAGAGAAAAAAACTAAAAAATTAACTCAAATTTCCACAAACGTATTCTTTGAAGTCTTACAGTGATCAATAACAAATTATATAAAGAAACTGCAAGTTTATACACTAGATATTTCAATATATATATACTTACCGTTTCAACCGTTTCATGGTAGACTAAAAGACTCTATGTTGGATATTAAACAACTTCCTCTCTTAATACAGAATGCAAGATATCATAACACCTTATGTCAAACTCACCACTCATGTGTAAACTAATTTGAGTCGGTTTTGCAGTTGCGTAACTTCGTTTATAGTTTTGTTCAATAAGACTGTCAACACTTGTTTGATGCCCAAGCAAAATAAAATAAAACATGCACCCAATGCTAATTGTGCAACTACCGTTTCAGATTTTGTCCTGTTGTGCGGATGTCCATTTTCCAGGTTAACTTCGGCCCATTCTTCGTATACTATTTGCAGCCAATCATAGGTGGACATTCTCTTTTCTGCAGGGTCTAGTCACATGCATTTTACCATGGAAAAAAAGTTTTTACCAGGAAGAAAGTATGTTTTATTAAACTTCATCGGCTTTGCTAAAGCAAGTTTTGACTAAGGAAATCTAAATTTTGCAAATGAGTCCAGAAAAAAGCAATGGGCGAAGTACTGAAACACAAAGTCCTGTTGCAAATCAGATGCGATGCGAAATATTGCAAATCCGTCGTCAACTGTGATAAGCAAAATGAGACATAAAGTGATAAACATTTATTAAACTGAAACATTAAACCGCCAGCACTACCTTGCTAATTTACCTTGTTGGCATATATTAAAATATAGACTGGAGGCAAAGCGTTGATTTTGAGAAAAATTATTTTGATAAGTTACCTTCAGGACTCCAGACTCCAAGCTCAAGATTCCAGTTCATGTTTTAGTATATGCCTTGCAAGAACTAGTATATAATATATTATTATTTTTTTGTTAATATAACGTTTATAGTGTTTTTTATAGTAAAGTATATATAAAGATTAATTAACAATTGTTTTAAATGTAATCATTATATTGTTATTTGTCATCATCATCATCATCATCAGCAAGCCTTAAACCCACAATTATGTTTACAAAAACAAAAAATTTGAACTAAATATATAAAACAAGCAGCGGTGATGGCTGAAGAGCAAGCATATTATGATGTTGTCCTGAAAATATGAAAGTTGTAATAAAGTATAACGCCTTGTCTTGGGAGGCCGTTTTGTGGTTCATACCCCGTTTGCATTACCATTAGATTGAAAATATTCAGTTTTAGTTTTCAAGGTTATCGTACAGTAATAAGTACTATGTGTGGCAGTACTTTGGGTTTGTGACAGTAGTTTGGGTTTTATACCCAATTTAAACGAGGATGGTTCGGATTATTGTGATGTTTAAATCACGTTTGCATGAGCGGGCTTGAGAGGGCGACATATTACGTATAACGCCCAACTTTTTACAGACAATTCCATTATTCGGATTCATCCACGCATGTCTAACAATGTCTATATAGTATATAGAATCCTTCATTATGAGTCACGTCCTGCGGAACACTCAAACTGATCTGTATATGTTAATTCGTCACAATGCTTCAGCTCCGCCGTTCATGAAATCAGGATATGTATACTGAACAACAAATGAACCGACCACGCGGATGTATTTCAACACAACTGACACAAACTCAGTATTATTGTTTTGCTTCAAATTCCACAAAAAGTATTGAAAGAGGTAAGAACTATTACCTTAGAAGGGTATTTCTATTTTATAAGAAGCGACTTGGTGTTATACTAGCCTGCGTGTTATACAATATAATCTAGTTGTTATACCATTACACATCGCCAAAGAAACTCTGTATACTTTCAATAAGTAAAATTTAATGTAACATTCATATGCAATGCGCACTATAAAACTGGAACAGATATCAGACTCAAATAATTGGTAATTTAGCTATGATGTGCGTTTGACTTAACTTCCACCTTATACGTATGCCAACGTTTTTTATTTTCGGAAAGCATTTATCGTCGTTTAAGGTACGTTTTTACTAGGGTAAGTTTCAGTGCTTACTATTAAATGCTTTCAATTTTTCTTAACTTTGCAGGGTAATCAGAGTGCAAAAGACATTAGATACTTGTCTTTACAAAAATGCGGTTGTGCGTGCATTAAAAACCGAAATTCAATTTAGCGTATGAAACACCTTAACACGTGGTGACTGTTTGAAAGCCTGACCATAACACACTTTACAATCACAGAATATTCCGTTCAGTGCACTGTATGTAACCATAAAGAGAAGTTCAAACCAGTAACCCCTTCCAGTAAAATCGACACATTTTCTTGCAACAACTAAACACAAAGATAGACAATTCTGGAAAAAACTATCGATTGATAAAAACTATCCACTGAAAGATCTACTCCTTCCGCAGAAGGAGCGCTTGCTAAGAAAGAGAGGACACAACTGCCTCTTTCCCAGTGTGAAAACTGAACGCTTTAAGTGATGCATTATTAATAGATGTCTTTTCAACTATATCACATAAGTGGTTGTTACTACGTGTATTAATTTGTTTGTTGGTATTTTTGTGAATTGTGAATTTTAATAAAGATATATCTAAGATTGAGGGAAAATATAGCAAAGATTACCAACCGACAGTTTTAACTATATTTAATAGCTAAATAAGTTTTTAAAAACTATTTTTTTATGTTAACATATTTTTGTTTTTATTTTGACATTGAATAAAGATATTTTAAGTCTTATGTTTGAAATTTGCTACTGCAACGACATGCGGAAACTTTTCGTGTAGATGGTTACAAAGAGTCCGCTCCCTCTCTCTCACAATCCATATTTGTCCTAACTCCGAGTTGATAGAGTGTTATGCTACTATGGCCTTTATAACTCGGTGAACTACTGATTATTGTCGCTCAGTTTTTTTGTTATTTTGTACGTAGGAATCCTTTTTATAGTTTTATACCGAGTGGCCAAAAGTACATTCGCTTCACTGCACCTGAAGCACGATCAATATATTTTTATAACACTTATTAGAAAACATGTTACCTGTTAACTATTCTTCATGGCATTTATTGATATGATAAATTTAAAAAGAATGAAACGTACGCCTTTTAATTTGAAATTTGTATGTTTTGTTTCAAAGTAAGTCAGATGAATATTAACTGGACCGCAAGAACTATTAAGTAGCGTGCGTGCATTCAAGCATTTTGATTAGAAACAAAATGTGGTTGAATGAACGCATGTTTTTAAAAGTTCTTGCTCTCAATGACTACAAAACTTTTGCAATTTTTCAAATAACATAACCGAAACTGAATAATTGAGTTCTTACACGCTGTTTTAATAATAAAATAACTTTATAAGAACAACGAGGCTCAGATTGGTGAAAATGAAAATCAAGCTCATGCAGAGGTTCAAAGTTGAAAGTGTTTCTAGTTGAAGTTATACTGAATCTTGTAATTTACGTTCGCAATCAATGTGTACAATAAAAACACAATAAAAATATAGAACCACTGCTTCACATTTATATTATATATATCTACTGTTATCCCAGGTGATTGAAACTGCAAAGCCTTAAAACGCTTTTGTGGCGTATTTTTCCAATGTTTAAAGCTTGGATATACATGACCAGGGTAGCACTAGCAAACTAAATATTTTGATTCCATATACATGTACAGTAACATTAAATACTTATTAAATACTTTTTTACAAATTGAAAAATTTCTGAACTTTTAAAATTTAAAGTGAAAAATAGAAAAATATATTTTACAAGCAAAACATGGATTACATTTTGACAAAAAGGTTATTAATTTTCAGCAATCATGCTTGTTATAAAAATATATATTGTTTATTGGTGAAAATTGAAGTATTCCTTATTGCGGAAGATGTGCGGAGTTATATTAGTTTTCCAAGAACCGATTACTTCATGATTTTAAAGTGATTTATAAAAGCCGAGTTCTTACTGAGTAATAGGTTTTGCTATTGTTTTGCTACTGTTTTCATTATAGCGGGAAAGTTACCGACACACCCTTTTCGAGAAATGAAGTCAGAACGATAAAAATAAACCCATTTCTCTTTGCATTTCAGGGTATAAAGACAGCTAGGTTGATCATTTGAGGTATTACACAGGTACACAAACAATGCGCAACGAGGTTAAAGTTCTTGTATCGTTTTTTGTTCTTTACCAAGCAGTTGCCCTAAGTAAGTACTCAAATATTAGATAGCCTCTTGACTGAAACGTTATTTCATTGAATAAGCGCATTACTAACACTCTCTTGACCTAAAGCATCCAGTCCTCAATTAGTGAGACTAGATAAGTGTTTCACTGGAAACTCTGTCTAACATGTCTGCGTTAACCTCCCTTTAACCAGGCATCCGTTTCTTTTTTATTATTAAAATATATAATTTTAAGGAGTCTTATTTTTGTATGTTTCTGAAAACAAATCCCAATTCATACTTCATACTCGAACAGAAAACTATAGTTATTGAGCATAAAAATGTTCAAAATTTTAGTAACACTCTAAAAAAAATATAGCCGAGGTTGAGAAAAAGTGCGGTGAGCTTTTTTTGTAATCCTAGTTTTCATTATGTGTATTCATTTACATTTGTCTTTCTTTAGGGTCGACACTTGATGCAAGGGACAACGTTTTTTGTGCTCCTATATCCTCGATTGTTTCTGTAGATCCAGGAAGCCACGCGTTTTTCCCTTACTTCGTGAAACTGTTTCGTTGTCAGGGGTCTGTCGGTCAAAATAAGCCATCCGTTAAAAAGTGTGGTGTAAAGAAGTATACAGTAGTAAATGTTACTGTATTAAGCCTTAGTGGGGCTGCAAGTCACAATATCGGCCGTATCGTTAAAAGTCTTAGGAATCACACCTCATGTCACGAAGAATGCGTGAAAAGTCCGAGTGACTGTCATCCAACATTTGAAGATTTTAACGACTGTATTTGCTCCTGTAAATACAAGTATAAAGAATACAAGAAGTGTAAACAGGGATATAGGTAGGTCTTAAACCGCGGCGCAGCTCAGCTATGTAATTTTTCGTCTTGACTTTAAAAATAGAATAGCACAGCTCACCATTAAACGCGCGTGCTGATTGGTTGAGCGCAGTGGGTGTTTTACATACAATCGCATAGCTAAGATGAATCTTACTCGCTGAATGGCTGAAATATCCAATAGAAGTTATTTCAGATGAAATTTGCGCATGTGCAAGCTTAGCTTTTTTGAAACCGCTGGAATTACACAAAGTATAACTGTTTTGTTTTATTGGTGTACATTTTTGGTTATACCAACGAAACTGGGAAATGTCGGAAGTTGAACCCACCAAAAGTGTTCATGATATTGTTACAAGCTCAATTGTAACTTATACGGCGTTTCATTTTGTTCATGGTACGAGGAAAAGTACAACAATACACTTGACCTAGACACAATAACTGTTTTAGAGGCACCCGAACTTCTTAACGATTTCTTTAAGACACAAGGAAGACAAAAAAGAGAGTATAAAAGGAAACAATTACAATCCAGGTTCTTTTCAAACTTACCGGAATGGCCTGGGGCAACATTTCCTCGCGCGGCCATGTCCACCAGCTTCTGATAATCATGACATTCAAGTTCAAATATCCGATGACAAACTAAAAGAAAAATTTGATTTAAGGCATTGACAGCTTTGAATATTGTACTTACAGTGCATTTCTGCTTGCCAATAGAATTTAACGAGAATTATTTGAATTGTCAAAATGCTTGGAAGTATTTGATGGGTCATTGAGTACCCTCGTCAGGCAATGAATTTTACAATAGAATACTCACAGTCTTTTAAAAGCAGTACTAGAAGAAAACATTAAGTTTCACCAGCCAAATATCTTGCCCAAACTGCGCTCTACCCTAACGGATATGACGATAGCTTAAACGGCACTAAGGTGTATTTGAGAGAAAAACATCCATTGTCTGGCTCTGGAATTACTTATATTCTCTATAGTCCTCACTTATCTATAAAATACTTCAAAAATATGGCTATAGATATGTAAATGGTCATCTTTATGGTTAGGTTATGGTAATGGCTAAATAGCTATAGTCATACTCGTTAGGGTAGGTTATGTTATAATAATAATAAAAGTTATGCTTATAGTTATTTCTGTAAGATTAATATTATTTTGGCTATTAATGCAAACCCTGAGCAGGTTTTAGTTAAAGGTTCGACTGTAGCTCTACTATGATTATTGCCGTATTGCTGAGGTATTGTTGCTGGTATAACTATGGATATGGCTATACTTATAGTTATGGCTATCGTTCTAGTTATGATTATTGCCATGTTTTGGGTTAAACTCGGTGTTAGAACATCTGAAATTAACGAATGACGAAGAGAAAAAGAAAACAATGAAATCGAGAAATGAAATCAATGGAGCTACAAGGGCGAGTTCAGAGAACTGCTTTAAGGCTAAACTCACAACGCATACCGTGCTGATGAGTCCTAACAAAGACGAAACAGCTGTACACGGTTGCTCCAGTTACTTGCTTTGATGTTACTCCGGTGAAGCTGGTTGTGCGCATGCGTGCAGGTTCTGGCCAAACCGTGGAGTAGAGTTTGAGTGGTTTTTGTTGTTTTAAGTTTTACACCTGAAAATATGGATATTATGGTTAATGTAAACTTTTTCCTATCAATGTCATTCTTTTGTTTAAAATTTTAAGTCTTTAAAACGAGGAGCATCAAAAGTGAAATCGGATGACATACAGACATAACTCACAGAGCCCTTTGTTACTAACTTCGAATATACAGTTATTTGTATAGACTAATAATAATAATGATAATAAACAACAATAAATACTATATTTAGGTGTCAAATTTTTTGGCCTACTAATTGGGGACACCATCTTTACCACTTTAAGGTGGACGGAGATCTTTCATATTACGTCACACAAACACACACACACAGATATAATCCCCGAGGACCTACGGTTTAACGTACTTATCCGAGAAGACATGAAAGTCTAATCGTTTGCAGATGTTAGAGCAAAGGCAGCACTTTTTTCTCAAATACTTTAAGACCCTGAGTGTTGGTTCGGCCGGGAATCGAACGCGAGCCTCCTGCACGATAGATTGGCACCTTACCAATTAGGCTAACCAGATTGTTGTTGTTATTATTATTAATTAATTTCACTATGTTTTCTGAAAATATTTTTTCTTGTGTTTGATTGATAATTCCTGGGAGATATATTTTGCAGCTAAATATTATATATAACGTTTACTTATAGATGGAATTCTCATCAGTGTAGATGTCAATGCGTTAAACCGCCATCAACTTGTCAAGCGAAGGAGGTGATAAGCTATTAGTTATATAATTAAGCATTTTGCATACTAAGTGCTTCAGTTTAGTCTTTACAAATTGCGAAGCTAGATTGCAGTCTTACCGTCGAAGCGAAATATAAATGATAAATTTCGATTTTAACATGTTGAAGTGGATTTTTTCACAACATTTGTTAGTTTAAAAGACCTTATAAGTTTCAAAATTTGCGTGTTTTCAGATAATTAAATATTGTTCCAAGTTCAGTATGAGAAAAATAATTACCAATCAGCTGACAGTCGCAAAATAACGGGCATCAATACATTTCATGGGAAGGAAAAAATGAGATAAAATTCGGAAACTGAAAACGAACATCCTTGCCAGTACATCATGCAGGACATAAGACGTGAGTGGCTCTATGATTATATATAGGAGAACAACAAAAACGGGAGTTCCCTGAATTGAAGGGCAGAAACTTATTAGACTATCATATTTCAAGAAATGTATTAAAAAGGATATTTTAAAACTTTCCTTCAGAGCATTGCACTACCAAGAAATATTAGAAACAATATTACAACATTTAAAGTTGAAGAGTCGCAACTAGGCATAAAAATTCATAAAAAAGGTTAAAACGTTCTCTAGTTTAAAATTTTAAAAACACAAGCTTTCGGTTGTCAACCTACAACCTTTGACAAGTAAAAATATATGCAAAACGAAAACCCTATAAAACGTTTAAGGTACAGCAGACAAGAAAACCAGTGAATTAGCCTATGTTACTCATGTCTTGAAATTTAATGTCTATATAGTTCTGATTTCGTATCTAGTATTTTAAAGAAAAAATCTTCACAGTCAGACGCACTAACTCCCGAAGACTTAGTACGTATGTTTTTTGAATAATTTGGTAGATTTTAACAAACCACATCGCAAGGTTTTGCTTCTCTCCCCTATATTAACGGTTTGTCACAGCCTCTCTCCCGACTTCTCCGTAAGCACAATATCCAAGTGGTCTGAAACAGACCTTTCAAAACGTTATCACAAGAATTTCCTTCGCCAAAATTTCGCCCAGATCCTAATTTACAGAAAGATGTAGTTTATAAAATTCCTTGTTCCAACTGTTCGTGGTGTTACATTGGGGAAACAGGCAGATCATTCACAACACGCAAAAAAGAACACATACGCAACACAAAATCATGTGCCAAGGGCTCTAATGTTGCTCAACATGCATGGAACAATGACCATATAATAGATTTTAATTTAGCTAAAGTAATTGATAAAGGAAATTTTAGACATAGAAAGACTCTAGAGTCATGGCACACCGCTGCAACAAAAAATGCTGACAATAATTCTAAACCTCTCCCAAAACAATACGCTATTCTTATAAAACAATAGTTTTACTGATATTTTATATTTGAATATTTGTCACTAGTATTTTAGTTTGTTTTTATCTTATAGCATTTTTTTTATCCATAATTTAATTTCTAGCTCACACCATTTAACGTTTTATAGGGTTTCCTTTTGCATATATTCTTACTTGTCAAAGGTTGTAGGGTGACAACCGAAAGCTTGTGTTTTTAATTTTTAACTAGAGAACGTTTTAACTTTTTTATCAAGAAAATTTAACATTTGCAGATGTTAAAGGAAAGACCTTTTCCTCAATTATTTTGATTGAGTGTTGATCGAACTCGAGCCTTCTGCACTTACCGTGATTGCACTTTTCGTGTGGGAGTTACTCAAACAAGTATTCTTCTAATAATTATGTTCTTTTGTGTAATAAAATGTAGTTTTTCTGTACCATCCTTGTCCGTGTATATCTTTTGTTTTATATATTGTGGATTAGGTCATCTCTTCAGCGTTATCTTTTTCGTTGTATAAATCCATTTTATTTTGTATGTGTTTTGTAGGCAGAAGTTGGGCCGGTGTTGATAATTGATTGGGACTGAAGGGGTAATAAACTTATAAAATGATAGCACTATTGAATTGTCACAGGGAAGTGGTGTATGAAAAAGTCTTTTTACTTTCATATAGTTTTACAATAAATTGATCGTTGAAATATCTTGATATTTCTTTATTGCTTTACACAAGTTTTTGGATCTTAAAAATAGGAATACCAGTTAACAGAAGTCGGGCTATTACCGGCTAGGCAAAGAAGAACAAAAATGGGGCGTCTCAAGTTACTCTGTGTCGTACTTTTGTATGCGGCTGTTGCAGAAGGTTAGTCGTATATAAAACAATCAATATAGAAATCCCAACTTACAATTTAAAGTGGAATGAAACAATATTTTTAAATTAGTTTGTATGACAAATTGCGGTGTTGATGTGATCCTATTAGTCTTAAACGCTCGCCAAGTCAGCCTACCCAAAAAGGCTTTTAAAAGCTTATTACCACAGGTAGCCCGACACAACTAGAATTGTAGCTTACTCGCTTCTCTCAATCATGATGTACAACTAATACAATATATGCTGGCATATTGCTTGCTTGATGGAAACTACAATAACTGTATTTCTTTAGCCTCTGTTATTTATTGTCATGTCGAGGGCTTTACCATAGTTCATGATAAAAGAAAAATGGTTAAATAGAAAATGTGTATGGTGGTTAAAAATCCAAAATTATATTCCTGTTTCCTTGACTCTGAACAATTACCATTACAAAAAAATATAATACAAAGCCTATGACAACTCCTCTTTCAGTGTCCTGTTAATATCTCCCTTTTCCCCATTTAAGAATCCAAACTGTTAGAAGGCAAACCAGTTGGATATTTACAAAACGTTTGTTCTTGAGATCACCGAGGGCAAATTCATTAAGTAGTCTGAGCTGAGGAATTGAATCCAGGTCTTTCACATTCAATTCCTCAACTCTTAACCTTGCTCCACGCTGCCTCACTCCGCCGCGGGTTTAAAAGATACAATACAATACATATACAAGCTCTTCCCTCAGGGCTTTTCAGAACCTGTTTACAAGTGTATACAGCTGTTGAGGTCAGAAAGTTATGGGTTTAGAAAATCCGCTGGAGCTGCTCACATGTTAAGGCGTTGCTTAGCAGCCGAGAAGAAGTGCCCTCAATGAAAAAAATTAACCCCAACACCGGGATCACCACCCTGCTTTTTGTGAGAAGTGTGTTGGCTCTTTTAAGTCTCTCGACAAAGTGATTGAGAGACTGGGCCTACGGTTTAACGTCCTTATCCGAGAAGACGCGAAAGTTTAACCATTTGCAGATGTTAGAGGAAAGGCAGCACTTTCTCCTCAATTATTTTAAGACCCTGAGTGGTGGTCTGACCGGAAATCGAACCCGAGACCTCCCGCACAGCAGACTGGCACCTTACTAACTAGGCTAACCAGGCGGCCGTTAGATGTATGTATCCTCAGTATAGATTGAAAGATGACTAAAGCGGTTGGGCAAAAACCCATTCAACATGTAGATTTTTAATGAGTATCTCATCTTTTGTTTTGCTGTCGCAGCTGAAGGACAAACTAAACCTCATTTCACCAATCCAGCGTTAATTTATGACATAAGAGGAGACGGAAAACATAGCGTCACTTTTGAATGGGATTACAAACTCAACTCACAAGTTGACATCCGGGATATGTTCTTTGGTTTTATGACCGGCAGGTTTCACAGTCCGGCTCTAAAGAAACTTATTCGTGGGAGATACGTTAAAGTCAATTTTCTGTACAGTGGAACGGTAATGCGGAAGCTATTTTCTGATAAGTCTAGCAAGGTAACTGACGATCGTTATGTGGCCATTGACGTCATGAAGAAGCGCATTATCACAGGAAATGATCGCAGTGCAAGGTTTACAATAAGAAACGTATTACCAGATCATAAGGGGATCTACTTCTGCATCATACGTCTGAGTAACGGTCGGAGAATTGAAAGTTATGCAACGTTAAATGTCAAGTTAGGTAAGGTGTCACATTTTCGTAAATAAAGAAACTAGTGAAATTTGATAACGCACGATTATGCTAAAACACATTTTTATTCTCAAATGTTGAAAAAAAAACTCTTCATTTGACGGCTGTGTAAACGGCGATTAAATTATTTATGCATCTGCACTCTCTTTGTAATATTAATACTTTGTTTATGATAATATGATGAAATGTGAGAACTTATATGAAATTGGTGGAAATTATAAAAGAAAGTGGTTTCCATTGACGATACACACCATACCATCTCCGTTTTCCCCTTTCCAATCATCTCCAATCCCAATTACTTATCTCTAACCCAAATCAAAACCTGATCCTACTTTCCATCCAATCTTCCTAATCTTCCTCTTTCAAACTTAATCCCTTCCCTACCCTATCGCCAACTTCAACACCCAGAGCTGCCCACCAACGCTAACCCTTATACCATTGTCCCTTCCCTTTGATCTCCATCTTACAATTCTTGACGTCATGCACCTGCCAAACCATCACCCTATAAGTCTATTTTTTTTATTTTCAATCCCTCCAATCCCTTGATGACTCACACATTTTGCGTTCTACTTGTATCTTGATTCCAGAGCCACCTAAGCCGGAGAAGCCATACATACCGCCTACGAGCAACTGCAAGTACCCATCAACTTCAGACTGTTCCAGGATTGGCTATCAATACACTTTAGCAGGTTCTGATCAGAGCAAAATAGCCAAAATGAGAAAGTTGTATGAGCCTGTTACAAAGAAAGATTGGACATGTGATACTGCTTTTAAAGGTTTCCTATGCTACATGTACGCTCCAAAGTGTGACTTAAACACAAAAGTCGTGTATGTCCCTTGTCGGTCAAAATGCGAGGAAGTCAGGCGCAAATGTGAATATGTTTTGCTCAAGTACAGCAACTATGGCTTGAGCTGGCCGGCAAGCTTTGACTGTGAATCGATGCCTGACAAATATTGTTTAGGTTCCGCCTCAGCGCCAAAACAAAAAGGTCAGTTAAGTGTAGGAGTGCAATTGTTAGTTATGTTACAAACAGTAAATATAACCAGCAATAAGTAAATATTTTTATTAGTAATTGTCTTTAAAGGAAATTTATTGAACGCGGACTGGAAAGCAAACAACGTCGACGGCTTACAAAATCACATTTCTTGTTAGTTCCCTCGTTGGGGAAAGGTTATTGTTTTTTTGGTCGGGTGTGCCTTCCTAAGCTCAAATTTTGACGCTACGTACCCAAGACGTTAAACCAAAAACCATAACCTACCCTTATGTAAAGCATTTACATTCGCGTTTCTATAGGACTGGCGTCTTGTCTGAGTTGGTTTGTTTTTAATGCATGAATAGATGTTATCATACCCTCCTAAGAGCAGAAACTGAACCCGATCCCAGAATTACGGGTTTATCGACTCATGCCAAATTTACACTATCGTAGACCTAAAGCAAATATGATACCCTATCCCAGACTCTCCAACTCCTCCCACCGTTAGCTTTTTTTTCCTTGTGCAAGTAAATAGTGTTTTGTTTTCATCTTCTTGAAATCCTTAGAGTGTTTCCCCCAGAGCTAAACCAATGCAGATAACATTTGTCCTGTTACTATACGCCCTTGCAGTCCCAAAAACTTAAACATTTCATTTGCGCGTTCTAATATAAGTTTTAACTCCGTGAAGATGACTGGCTCAATGCAATCTAACGTACAGACATTGTGGTTATTGCTGTTCTTTGCAGTTGGCATTGGTGGCGCCTTCTATAATGCTTTAACATGCATCCTAATTAAAGACAGACTTCAGCTGCTGTTAGTTGTTGGATCACTTCAACTTATAATAATAAAAAAGTATTCTCGTTTAATTGCTTTGCAAATTTGTGTCTCCATTTGTCATAATGTAACTAAACTTTATCAAACTGGTCCTTGTCAATAACTAAAGTTTTCCAAGGTTATTTTTTAGTAATATTAATTTAAGATTCAAAAAACTATATTTGAACAAAACATTAACGTTTTACCTAAGATTTTAGAATTCTTACCAACAGTAACCTGCGGAGGAAAAGTTTGGAAAGCACAATGCACAGAGCCTTCGTTTGTTTTAACCATCGCCTCAGCGCAATATGGCCGCTCAAGTGACTGGATTTGTATTGATAATCAGAATTTTGCACGATGTCAATTCGATGCTACTTCCTTAGTGAGAAATCTTTGCGGTGGGAAAAAGGCATGCACTTTGGACGTCAACGCGCCTTCGTTTAATAATCAATGTGGTTGGACTGAGAGTTACTTGACCGTCACATATTTATGTGGTGAGTGCAATAAAATGATTTGGTTGTTTTTAAATTTTAAGAGTATCCTAACAGGGAAAGCGAAATAAACACACACTTGTCATACTCCTTCCTCCTTTTTTCCCTCAACCTGCATATTTTGAATGCACGCACATTTTCAACAAAGTTTAAATTTCAAGCTTATTGTGCCATTTCTCTTGCATCTTTAGTCTCACGTTTAAAAAGTGTGATGACTAAGGTTTAAAGAGACTTTTTGTCTACCTTGGAACTATTAGATACAAAGACCTTATTATTTTTCATCAGTAGCTAGACTATGCAGTGCTGTAGAGCTCGAATTGGAGCAAAACAGCTGTCCACTGATGCCCTTTCTTTGGAATCTAAACTGCCTATATGTTTAGTCACGTTCTGTTTTTCAAACTTCGGATGGCTCCTGTAAAAGGCCTGATACATATTCAAATGATAAAGAATATAGGTCCATGGTATTTGTTGATGAGCGGGATTCGGGCATTGCTATTTTTTCTTGACCAAATGCCGTCACGAAGATTTCTCTTGCATCTAAAGCATAAACAGATAAAACAAAAATATAGATTAATAAATCTTTAACCAAAATTACTGCCGTAAAAGTATTTTTTAATAAATCATTACCAAATACATAAGCCTAAATAAATCATGTTTTGAATAGACTGTAACAAAGCACGAAAAAGAGTGAAATTACTAACACGGGGAATAGATAAAAAGCAAATACTAATCAGCGGTATAACCACTGATGATTTGGAGTGTGCGCACAAAAAACCGAAATTCAACGATGTGCACACTCTAACATTGACTGATATTTACTTTTTTATCCACTCCCCGTAGACGATTCCCCACTCCCCACTCCTCTCTCCCCACTCCC
>JAOTRI020080020.1:0-16508 GCA_028564885.2 Zoanthus sanctaehelenae
TTTTGATCAAAAGCCTTTTTAGCAAAGCTAAACACAATGACTTCTGGGTAATTTTCCCAAACGCGACGTGACAGATAGATAGACGAAAAGGTAAACCTAGACTCGGGCCCCCTACGGGGGTAGCCCGAGTAAAAAGTAGTTACAGTATGAGCATCTTACCTAAAACAACAATTTTGGCTTTTCTTTGTACTTTGTTGATCTTGTTTGATGCAATACAGGTATAATTTGCCGTATCGTTTCTTATAATGTTATCGATGTAAAGAACGCTTTTGAAGAGCAGAGATTCGGCTTTAAGTATAGTGGAGATCATAGTGTGACTGTTGCTGGTAATGTCTAAATCCGCTTTCTTCCATTTAATTGACGGCAGTGGAAAGCCTCGTGCTGAACAGTTCAGTGTGACGGCTGACCATAACGGTTTGGATGCAGGCTCAGAAACATCAGTTAAAGAAACAGCAACTGAGGAATCCACATCCGATATTCAGTAAATCTGGCAATAACTTGAACTCCATTTTCAATGAAATTAAAAAAAAACTGTTTAGAAATTTTGGAAACTGCTTCACAAGAAGCCCAAACTCGGCAAACGTATCCGAAGGCGGGAAAACTCCGCCCCCAAATTAAATAACTTGAGTGTACACTCTGATAAAGAACAACTTTTGTCAAAAACTAATGGTGTAGACGGCCAAATGTATATATGATTTGTTTTGAACGGTGTTAGCCGTATATGCTCTCTGCTTTACCGAAGTCACCTGATCTATTTTATCCAATTGCGAACGTGGATTTTTCTAGTGAACGGAGCTTGCTTATAGAAATATTTTTTATGTCGGTGAAACTGGCCGCCGTTTAGGTGATCATATCCGTGAACATCTTTATGGCGTTTGCAACAACGATTCAAATAAACCAGTTTCCCGCCACTTCATTAACATAACATCTCTCTTTCGGATTTTATTGTTTTTGGCGAGCAACATAAAATAAATAATGAATCATGGTTCTCCCCTAGAATAGATTTTTATTTGCAGCGGCTCAAATTTTGATATTTGTAAGATTTTAGTAACTTTCAAACATCTCTCATCAGTGTCGCTTGTTCGTTGAACTATTAACAAGCAGTTGTATCATAAATCGAAGGTACTGATCCTGTGGTAAGCTAGTGGAGTAAGTAAGATACTGTGTCAGGGAGCTGTTGTATATATACTACTAATAATCAAAGGTATCCTGTAGTATAAGCTGGTGGAGAAAGTAAGATACTGTACATGTGTCAGGAAACTGTTGTGTATATACTAATAATAATCAAAAGTATCCAGTGGTAAGTTGGTGGAGTAAGTAAGATACTGTGTCAAGGAGCTGTTGTATATATACTAATAATAATTAAAGGTATCCTGTGGTAAGCTGGTAGACTAAATAAGATACTGTATCAGGGAGCTGTTGTATGAGTACTAATAATAATCAAATGTATCCTGTGGTAAACTGGTGGAGTAAGTAAGATACTGTGTCAGGGAACTGTTGTATGAATACTAATAAAAATCAAAAGTATCCTGTGGTAAGCACGTGGACTAAAGTAAGATACTGTGTCAGGGAACTGTTGTGTATATACTACTAATAATGAAAGGTATCCTGTGGTAAACTGGTGGAGTAAGTAAGATACTGTGTCAGGGAACTGTTGTGTATATGCTAATAATAATCAAAGGTATTCTGTGGTAAACTGGTGGAGTAAGTAAGATACTGTGTCAGGGAACTGTTGTGAAATGCACCTGCCGAACATGAGACGATCGAAAATTGATTACCAACTTTTTATTGTTTACGCTTGACATCCTGATTCCCCAGGTGATCCCGATATCTCTCCACGAGCTAATAAATTAAACAAATTCATTATATAATTATCGTTCTGTATTTTAGTAATAAATGATATCACGTGCTTAACTGATGCCAATTCATACAGAGTTTTAGTGTTACCGAAGCCAACCGTTTTAGAACCGGGTATATACGGGTTTTGAGATAAGATTGAGTACCGTAAACGCTCTAATAAGCCTCCTCTATAGTGCCTCAAATTTGTTGTAAGCCTCCTCCCCCAACCCTCTTCAATAAGCCCCCCATCCCCCCCAAAAAATGAAAGGCCAAAACAAACAATAGTGCCCTTTTGGCGTTAAAAATGTATTTTATTCCCGTTTTTATACAATTCCAACGTTGATCTTCATAAGGAAGAGGATCTGAGTTGCTTGTCTATAGTTTTGTTTTAAGTACTTCAATTTAGTGACTTCTTTTGACCTGTTAAAAAAATAATGACTTCTTTATATCAAGACGTTTTAAATAAGCCCCATTCCCTCTCTATATATAATATATATAGAAAAGTTGTCTGAAACAACGATGGTGAAAATAGATTTTACAAACTATATTTCGATCGGGCTCACTGATCTTTACCATGTTATGTTGAAGATCGGTGTAGCAGATCACAATAGAGTTTGTAAAATCTATTTTCGCCATTCTTGTTTCAGACAACTTTTCTCATATATATATTCTAAACTTTATTTGGTTGACTTGGTCCGTACTTGACCAAGAGAGTTGTTCACGGGTTTTACCACTACATTTTTACAATGCTTATTATAACGTTTACGATAAGTTTGAACAAATCTTAATGGTTCTACACACGTTTTTTTAACACTACTAGAAATGCTTGTAATTACATTTTTGCTTGTAATGTAACTTAAGTAAAAACACCGTCTTAAAAGAAACTTGCAACAGAAGAGAAAGTCTAAATAGAGAAAACTTGTAAAAACTGGTTGTCCATGCTAAATCCCTCATAAAGTTAAAACCATTACGTTTTTTTAAAGCGTTTGACACACAACATCAAGATCACGTGATTCTGCATTTTCGTGGCGTGATTTGTGATTGGCTCATCAAAATTTTACACATGAGACTCTACACCGTACATGGTGCAGTTGATCGGTAGCATATTGTCAAGATTTTTCTTTCTTTGACTGTAATTATCGATGTCTTATGCGGGGTGGCCCCAGGGCCATAAATGTTAAAACTCAGAAACTCTACTGAGCAGAAAGCTACTAAAAACTACAAGACGTACGAACGAGCTTCAATTATCATCAAAGCGTGCTGGCACTTGATTTTTGTGCTTTGCATGACTACAACTTACTTCCCGATATGGAAAAGTCTTGCAATAGTAACGGAAGGAAAATGCTGAATTCCTGACAGTGATGGGCTCGGGTATAGATTCCGTTCTTTGCCGCCTCTCCTACGCTGGACTTATCTTATAGTTACATCGTGTACTGCAGGAAATAGTTTGTCTAAATATTTCTTGTCTGAGCTAAAGCCCAAAAATATTTTATGGTTGACACTAAAAGATATTTGCGATGAAGAGTCAAACTACACGCCTATTTCTCTAAGAACTTATACATTTTCCCGAGGCTCTTTGACTTTGTTCTTAATATTTTGGTGATTTCAGCCTCAATTTTTGTGCTTTGCATGACTACAATTTTCGTTTGACAGAATAAAATAGTTTTACTCTGTCTTTGTTGTATTGAGAAATCTTGTTGTAATGCCGAGTGTAGACACCCAACTAGTTCAAGTCACGTATACCTACAACTTACTTCCCGATATGGAAAAGTCTCGCAACTGTAACGGAAGGAAAATGCTGAATTCCTGCATGACAGTGATGGGCTCGGGTATAGATTCCGTTCTATGCCGCCTCTCCTACGCTGGACTTATCTTATAGTTACATCGTGTACTGCAGGAAATAATTTGTTTAAATATTTCTTGTCTGAGCTAAAGCCCAAAAATATTTTATGGTTGACACTAAAAGATATTTGCGATGAAGAGTCAGAATACACGCTGCTTATTTCTCTAAGAACCAATATATTTTGCCGAGGCTCTTTGTACTTAACTTTTTGGTGATTTCAGCATCAAATTGTTCTTGATTCTGTTCTTATTTCTAGCTGCTCAAATTGAAGAAAGAACGGAACAGAAACAATCAAGCTCAAGGTATTGCAAAACGATGCTCCTCGCATTCAGTTACACTGAATACAGATGCGAACCGGACCGCGAGACTTCTTGTGTTTACTATTGTATTGCTAAGTTAAATTTCTGTTTTACTTACAAGTCTTTACATAAAATATTTTTATAGATATTAGGAGCCTCAGCCTGATATTGTTTTTAATTGTTCTTAAATTTTGGCCTTGTTGTTCTTATGAAGTTGGGTGTAATGCTGTTTACGAGGTAAATTGATTATTAAATACACTGTATTATAAAACTTTTATGATTATAAAAAAGCTACACATGGTAGAAATAAAGATGGTGTTTAAATGACAAAAACAGTGGGGAAAAGCTATGGAGAAACAGTGGTTTATTACAGTCGTAATGTAGACTGCACCGCTCAGAGTAACCGGAAGCAGTATATATGTAAAAATGCTTTTCCATTTCCACGAAATTCAGAAATTGTGCGAATACACTTATGTACGCCCAAGAGTTTAAGCAAAATTAGCAGCTAAAAAACCTTGTATTTGTGCGCCAATCGTTTCCTAGAAGCTGGTATAATGTACCAGCTTTTAATCCAATTGGTGATATCACGTTTGACTTTGAGGTCTCATACTGTTTTTGTTTTACAAATTAATGAAGGCCAGCACAGCATGACAGTATGAGGGGGATCGGGTTTAAAATTGGTGTCAATACCAGCTCACCTCATTCGCAAGTTCAGTTTGATCACTGATTACATACGCTACTCCGAGAGAATTGATGCGACATTATATATGACCTGGGGATTGCTATAGAACAATAGAAAAGGTCTCCACTAACAAAGTCATATCGTCATTTTCAGCTGGTCGAAACAAATCAAGGACGCAGAGAAAAAAACTAATAGTGTTGCATCCAAGCAAGATGAGATTGTATCACTCCAAATCCGCTTTGATAAGTCTTCTTGTGATGTTTTATTTCGGTTCACTCACCGCCAAACGACTGCGGCTACCGATTCCAAAATCTCTGGTTGTTTTAGACTCCAGTGGTATTGATGTTATAAGCGACGCAGTTTCACTAACTGAAAGGTCAGGAATATTCTCTAAAGACCATCATTTTGTTAAGCGTATCGCCATTGTCGAGGCCGCCATGAACAAGTCGTCAAACGAGGGAGGACTCTGGAGAATCGACCGGTGCGTGTTTGCCGGAATCACTCAAAATCGTCGAAAATATAGAAGGTTAGTCTCTCTACAGAAACGAGTGCGCAAAACATATGGGATTACTTGGTCAAGAATACGACATTTTGACCTGAGACGACCAATATACTCAGTGCTTGCTGTTCGTTTGTATCTTGAAATAACAATGCCCATCATACCGCGAAGACTGCGAAGTCAAGCGCTACTTTTCAGCCAAGAATATCACAAATGTGCCGATCTCTCCTTGGGAGGAATTGACCCAAGCACCAGAGCATGGCGAGAGAGAAGATTTATAAGAGGTAACCTAATCTTTTAATGATTTAAAATTCAGATAGGGTGCTATTCTTTTGTTGATGAAACACGGCCAAAATGCGAAAAAAAATAGAACTGCTATTTAGAGTAACAACAAAACTACTTGTTCTCCGTATCTGGGAATGTAAATTATTCAAATGAGGTTTACTTCTTCATGCACCCTTAAACCGGAAACCCACACAGCTCGGGGTTTGCTAAGATGATTTTAAAATCTATCGTTTTAACGCAAAGGTTTATAAGTTTCTCTGACTTTATTTCAAAAAATAACAAAAAACAAAACGCAACACTGAGTCGAATCTTTTTCAAACTGCTTCTACCTTCGCACTTAATTCATGTTTCCTTGATTTTTTTATATAATCAAAACTGTTTCGCAACAGCGCAACAATTTGAGTTTAATACAAAACCAAATAAAAAATTCTGCTTTGACTTGCTTCGTTGTTTGACGACCTATATCAAAGGTTACATGAGTTACTGAGAGCTTTAGGAAATGAGAGCGAACCAAGGCCAGAAGGTCAAATTTCTGGTTCTTGTTGCTCATCACTGCAATTTTATCGCTCGTGTTTTGGTTAACAAGTTATTTGTTATAGTGAGGTATTTGTACTGAAAGGTTAAATTCTACCAATTTGTTTGTTAAAAATCAGTATCAAATGGAATGTGAAAACAAACTTTTTAAACGCGTTGTCGTAAATCAAGTACTGAACTGAATTCTACTCGATTCTGTTGATGTGATCTCTATTTCGTCCTTACGTTAGTAATTGCTTTTGAAATTTTTCTTTAGTGTCGCTAACAATCATTTCTCAAGTTATTGTTTTATTACGTAACTAAGCGAACTATTTTATTTTTAAAAAAGTAAAAAACTGATAGCTTCGGGCTCTACTGTAACTTGTTCACTGAACTCAATTTAAAAAATGGATTTGAGAGATATTTAGGTGATTCGCACAGCTGGTTGCGAGAACCGTATATCTTGAATTTCTGTTAATACTTTTTCCTCTAAAGCAAACTAAAGGTGTTTGAAGTGCCTTATCAGTCAGAAAGCCAAACAAGAAATGTTTCTTTCCAGAAGAAAATTACATTATTTTTTAATCCTGAAACAAATGTTTCTCAGATGTGCTTCAATGGCACAATGCGAGTATATTCTCCGCCCCGTTCTCTAAACTGGTGTAGTTTTATCACAAAATCTAAAAACATGCTAAATTAAAATATATGAAAAAGAAACTGTTTTGTTTTTCGAAACTTGTGGCTGCGTATGTTGTTGCATGTGCAGTAATTGGTCGTAACAGCTCAAATGAAAACTGATGAAAAAGGCAAGAAGATTAGTTGCTATATAAATGCCTATAAGGCGGCCTAGCTATATGGAATATATATTCCCTCACTAAACTAAAGCCACTTTATTATTATTTTAAAATCTCCTAAAACCTAAATCTTATTTATATTCAAAACATTTTTCACTACGACCACAAGAACACGAAGGAGTTCAGTTTACTTTTGTTAGGTTTTACAAATCTTCGGCTTCAGTGCTTGAGGCACGTGTCGTCATGAGTCAGCGAAAGGATTTTAAGAGCCTTTTTTGTCGGAAGAAACTGTTTATTCAAATGGTTTAGTTGAGGAAATTATCGTTGTGAGGTTTTCTTATCTTTTATTTTAAATGATTTCGAATGACAGCTGTTGAAATTGAATCTGCTCAAACTATTAACTTTTGCGCTCATGATATTTTGATTTATATGCCGCAAAGTTTTAAATTCACGAAGTCGGCAAATTTCGATTTGATGTAGACACTTGTAGCGCAAAATGGCAAAATATTTTTGAACAAAAGCAAGTGGTTCTATCGCGGTTAATTTGTGTCATAAACTGACAAAGCCTTTGACAAGACGGTCGGCGCACCGTTTGCAGTTAGCGCAAAAGAATGGTTTGAGCTCTATTCTCTTCAAAATTCAAATGAAGATATTTTATCGCGATCATGACAAAACTATAGTGTTAATGTTTTCACTTGAAGTAAATAGTCCTTGTTTTGTGTCATTTATATAAAAGACAAGGCCGCGAACCAGAGCTGACATTTTGACCTGTTTTCAAGTATCAAAAAGCATTTAAGCTTTTTTGCAATGAAATGAAGACAAAATGAGTTTCTGTTAAATCTAAGCTGCTTTGTGATTAATATTGTTTTCAAATTTGCTGTTACACGGAAGAACAGTTTATATCGAATTAAAAGGGCATTGGCATTTTGTCAATATGCGTAGTATAAAATAGCTTACACACGAAATGTCTCAAGATTACTAAATTCCTTGGCTGTCTGGTTGTCATAATTTGTGTTGTTTCTCCAAACAATTTGCCGTTTAGTTCAATCAAACACTCGAAGCTAAAGGTTGAAGACCAACGTTTGAAACTTTTCCACGCCCAAGTTGGTGATTATCTCTGCTAGCTGTAAATGAAAATCCATTTTAAAAAGGTGCTTATAACCAATTTAATAATTTGATACAATCTTCAAATTCTTCTATTTTCCATTTTTTCTCTTATCATTTTAATTCATTTGTAATGATTAAAACACTTATCTCTGCCGTGCTAAATAAACAGAACATTTTCTAAATCCCAAATGAAAACATTTTGATACGCACTCCAAAACTTCGTGTCACTCTACAAGTACAAACGAAAAAACTGTTAACAGTTTTCTACTGCCGGAATACATTCAAGCTGCAGCTTCATCTGAATATGTCGTTCTGTGCCCAAAAGTAGATATCAGATTTTTAATTTATAAGTCCTAGTTTTACAAAACTTTTTGTGCTCTTTTTAAAAATTCAATGTTTGGTGGGCGCAACTAAGTAATTTTTCAGCAAGATGTTGTTGATAACAGTAACATCAGGAAGGACAGATACTAAATTCTATGCCTTTCAACGCGGCCATGTTTTAAAATGAATAAAACAGCGTTTGTCATGAATGAAAAGTACCGACTGCCTTGGGTGGTCGAAGCTTTAAGCAAAACAGGAAATTTCATAAGTTCCTTCGTTTTAAATTTAGGAACAACTCTCTCAAAGACTAAAATGTCCTTGAACGTATAAAGGAGCTAAAAAGTTCTGTTTTGGCTTTTAACTACTTGAAGTTCATAGCAATAACAATTCCGTGTTCAGTATAGATAAAGATAACATTGAACGCATTGACTTCTGAAATATGAAATATGATGCATCTGTTCACTCAATGTTGCTCCAAGTCAGTGCTGTAATGATAACAACGCTTTTTTAATAGAGTGTAAAAATGGCAATAGCCGAGTTTGATATGATTTTTTTGCTCTGTTCATTAAAATTCAAGCCAAAACTTCGTGTTTTGGAAACATAATTTCTTCCGGGAGTTTAATTCCTGTAATTTGTGTTAATTGGTTTCAAAGTATAAGTATATATAATGTAATGAATTTTTTAGAACTCATTATTTTGTTTTTATTTACTCTTAACAAGAAAGTTTTGTAACGAAGGTTAAGTTAATTAATTTCTTAAAAAGTGTCATTTTAAGAAGAACCCACGTGAACTAAAACTAGTATATAATATCGCTCGCCAAAGTGCTAAGTGTTTACCAGGGCGCGAGAAAGAATTCTTTCTCGCGCCCTGGTGTTTAAATTTTAGCTTTCTGCGCACCACTAAAACTTTTCGATTACTCTTTTGTAACTTTTCACAAAACCTAAGAACTTAGAAGATATTTACAGGACATTTTGTCAGCAAATTGCAAGTTCTTCAATGTTAAATGGAGATAGTTTAATGCAAGACAGTTTTATCTTGAAAGGCCGATCAATTCCAGAGATCACGTATCCGCAGCATTCAGTTGCCAGAGACTTTCCAGCATATGTTTTGAATACGTTTGTGGTTTTACGCAACTGTGACACGAGGATGTCATATTGGTGGGGTGCTTCTTCGATGTTTCGAGAGGAACAACCGTTGTGAACAGATTGTAATAGCTGATATTTCAGACTGTAGTCTTTCGCCTGAGTAATTGTGAATGCAAAGTGTGACTTTATTCACAGTCCGATGAAGGAGCTATTAACACAGCCTTATTCCACCTGGCAACAGAAATTCCATCATTTATATACGCGAACGACGAAACGATTCGGTTTCTCCCTCTATTCTTGCGCATCCGTTGTAACGTGAATGCAGTATTTTCATTTGTCAATTTTTATTTAACACCGCATTTATTACAGGAAATTATATTACATTCAACTGTTATCGCACTGTGTCATCAGCAGAAAGTGCTTGTTCGTTCTCTAGCAATTGAACGGAGCTGACATACTCTTTTTTTTATAAGACGGTCGAATTTTTAAACTGAGGCTGAACGATCTTAAATATTTTCGGTATATCAGCCTCAGATATTCTTAAACGTGCTCTTAAGATATCTTTATGAATTTTAGACAATATAAGTATAAAATGTACGTGTACCGTATGTGGTACTTTTCTCTATAGACTATACATTGATTTGTACACGTACTTTGATTTGTATCGAAGTCTAAAACACTATGAGCTGGAACGAAAGAAAACTGGTGATGTCTGCAAACTTTAATCAAGAAGCCCAAGGAAAAATTTTCAATAATACTATATGGATAAAATCATCGTAAATAAATGTTTTTCACCTTTTCTCAACCTCAGCATGTTCTTAACATGTTCTCAAACTGTTGGCGATTTTCTGCCTCATGTTCATATAAAAAAGGTTCTTTTAAAAAAAAGAGTGTGTCTATTAAAACAACAACGATTATTAAAAGTTTTTCAAACTTTTTTTTCGTCCAATGCGCTCAAAAAAGATTTGGTCCACTTTAAAAAGTCAGTTTTATTTGAAAGAACAAACCTTTGCATTTTTCTGCAAAAGGGTTTTAAAAAACAAAGTCTGTCATGGCGATCCAAGTTAATATACTAGAAAACAGGCTCTTCAATCTTAGCGCTAAACTTTCATATTTTAAAACAGTATTAAAAATTGAAATCGAGAAACCAAACTTTCATTACATGCTAAAATGGACATTATTATAAATTGCTACTTTACAAGTTGATACGTTTTACGCCGTAGTGAGAAAAATGTTCGAACCGGTTCCAGAAGCGCTGCGGCCAATTTATAAGCCATTAAACAGAGGCATTAAGATTATTCTTATAATGTACCATTTAGTACATATATATACGCGTGCATTACGTGTTGGTTAAATGAGGGACATTTTAAAGCTTTTTCAGCTTGTAACTGGAACGGGCCTAGAAACAAAAATTGCTAGCTACGCCCCTGGACTTTTTGCCTGGTCTGTAATCCATGGTCGGAGTGAATGGATGAGCAATTGTTTGTCAAACCCAGCTGAATGTAATAAATGTTGCACTGTGTGGTGCAGCTTTTCAGGCAATTGTGGTTACATCTCTGAAACTAACGGAAATTCCTTTTTCATAACAAGATTGCAAGATATCTTGATTGCAAAAACAGCTTCTCTATAAACTGTACACCAAGTATTCATAAAAACTTTACATGCAGCACAATTTATTTGTTAATAACAGCAAACTTTAAATAAGAACAGTTGGCCTCAAATTGTCTAAAAATCAAGAACAAATTAGGAACAATTTAAGGCTAAAATAAAAATGCTAGAGAATAATGGTGACAAACAGAAATGAATCACACTTATTTATTATCATATTAATAGAATCCAACTGTAACAAATACTGAGCATGCTGTACAATATTACACAGATATTGTTATATTTCTTTCAAAGTTTCTAATCGCTCACTAAATATATCAAAGTTATGAAGTTTGTTACGAATATGTTATATATAACCTAATGTTAATTTCAATCTGATTTCTTTGTTTTTTCAATTTAGGTTATTTTTATTTGTTCTATCTTTTGAGAACCGGCTTAGGGTATTGTAAGTGTTGTGGCTATAACACAATTAAAAATGGAGCAGCTGACATAGCAATTGTTACAGTATATACTGATTCAGTGGTAAAGACGGTAGACTATAGATCGGTTGGACAGATAACAGTGATAGACATTCCAGGTATATATAATATATGTACAAGAAAAAAAGTTAGAAAATTAAGTAAATAGATAGAAAGACAGAGAAAAAGGGAACTGGCTTCATGTACGATCAATCCGCATTTTAAAAGCCCTCTTAGAAATAAAAATTAGTGGTTTGTTTTGAAAAAAAGTGTGTGAAAGATCGCGAGATAAAAAAGATTTTCCACTTTTCAGTTTGTATTTTCCGAAAGCCATCATCCATTTTTTTACCCAAGTTCTGATAATTATAAAGATTTAGAGATGTTCATTGTTTATAATTACATTTTGATAATTAAAAACTATAACAACTGTTCGTCGTCATTGAATTCTGGATTTTATGATGGTCATGTTTACGACACTGAAATCAAGAGCTCGAGAATTAACTTGATAATAATGAGCTTTTCTTATCTTAATTTGGACTCACAATGTTTTTTTAAGTGCTTAATCACAAAAAGAAACATTAGGACACGATATTTTAGTTTAATAATAACAATAGACGACAAAAACGTCATGTACTTATTGTGAATTAAACGTTGTTCCAAGTGTAAAACCAAAGCAATGCGGATACATTTTAAAATTTTGATGAAACTTTTACTCATATTTTTAACTTAAAGATTATTTGTTTGGACTGTATTTTCTGTCAGTTTGGTCAAGCCTGTTTCAGAGAAACTTTTGAATGCCTTTATTTTTCTGTTGCTATGCTGATTTTTTTCCTTGTTAAATATCTACGCTAAAAAAATGTACCTTGTTTCACACCAGTCCTGAGTGAATACTTATCCGGTGTCACGTAAAAAGAGAATCTAAAAGATGTGTTTATATATATGTATATATATATATATATATATATATCGCTATATATATATATATATAGCGATGTTTGTCCATCGCTCGTTTACAGTTTTCCATTTTGGTTGCATTCCTGCAAAATTACTGACTTAAAACTCTTTCATACTGGTTAAATTTTATTTGAATGATAAGTTATTTGAAACTGCGGACTTCTTTTCCAGGATTAGTCGAAATTAATTCAATTATTGAATGCGGCGGTTTTTGTTCAATTACATCGGCATTTGCTCTTGACAGACTTGAGAAAAACAAGTTTGAAAGCTTTTCTTATAGTTATAAGATTTAATATTCTGAGGAAAATTTTAAGCGTCTTAACGAAGCAATATGCTTGGCTGAAGTTTGAAGTTTATAAAGAAGACTTAATGAAAAATTTATTTCTTTCCGACTTTTTCAAGACTCTGCTGTCACTACTTTACAAATTGCCGGATTTGTAATGGTTATTTCATTTCATCTTATTTCCTATTTATGTTTATCTAATTATTAGATAATTAAACAACGTACTTGGTAATGGCAGAAATGTTTGCCGTGGAAAGATCCTAGAACGACAGGTTAAACTTAGTTTCAACGCGAACAAGTACTATGAAATGTGTAAGCTAGATAAAAGCAAAGTTTGTCCTTGACCGTGGGAGAGACAGCGCCAAATTTGCAAACTATCCTCTTTAAGTAGGCTTTGTTTCCCCCTGGGGCGAAAATAAACGACATAAAATTTCAAAAAATTGAAAACTTACAAAACCAGCAAAATTACCAGGACATAAATTGCTTTTTTAGAATCGAATAAAAATTATCTGAAAGATGCTCGCATGTCCGCCATGGGCTTTTTAAAAACACAAAGGCACCAGATTGGTAGTCGACCTCGGCTCAACTTCCTACTGATAAATTTTAGTAAACAAAAAATGGAAACTAATAAACACCGACAAAAAAGAACAATTAAAAACATTTGTAATGACTGAAAGAGAATCAACGCTGATATATGTAAAGTATATTGTATACACTCTTTTTTTTTTATAAAAACGGCGATTTTTTCGGTCTTAAAATTAAATATCTTTACTGTTCACTTCAGTGTGAACAAGACCCGCGAAGAAGTCGAAAGCTAGCTGTTTTCAAGATTATTGATTTTAAAAATTTATATTTTCAACATATGTTGGTACCAGTATACAGAGAAACATTCATAAAAGCAGAAATAGTACATGTGGTACTTTTCTGTATAGTCAAGCGCTATTAAAATTAATTCTTTTCCTAATAATATTTTCACTCCAACATCAAAATCATATTGATATTGTATTTTTAATTTGTTGCTTATAGTTCAGGCGATTTAAACCTCACTCTTCATTGGTCATTAAGTTTGTTCTGAACAAAAATGTGTATAAAGAAAACGTACAAAAAAGACTTGTGGAAAATACATTAAGGCAAGAATTCCAAATGAAAAAAGTCTAAGTCTAGCTATTAATATTTGTCTGATTGTATGTTGAGAATCCATTCTAGATCTTTCAAAAGGCTTTATGATGATTAACTGTTGCGCATGTATAATAAGGCATTCCAATTTCCTATGGAATGTGCCAGGACTGAAAAATTATCTGGCAGATTTATGAGTAGACGCCATTGTGTGCTGATAACTGAGTTAATCAATGCGTTAGAACAGATATCAGACAGTAAACTCCGCATACCTGTGCATCGCACGGGAAACATTCATACTTGTACACAACGCATTTTCTGTTTTTACAACGTCGTATTTGGGTTCAGAACACCGAATGTTATAGTGTTTTCTTTATTCGTCGTACAAGAACTGTTTTTAACTGATAAACAATCAAATTATTCAGTTTGAGAAATGAAAAACAAACTGCGTGGGTTGACATATTTTACATTTTTGTGAACACGTGAAATGACAACTGACGATATCTTTTGGCCAATGGATGAGTTGCCGGTTACCAGACCTCCTCGGATAGCGCAAGTAATTGTGGGATCGCCAGGGCGCAAATAAACAACACGTTCAAGAAGGAAACAGAGCGAAAGTACGACTAGTACTGCTATTGAGTTGCTTTATAAGATTTCCAAACTTGATTTTGCAATGGAGTTAAAGGTAAAACATTCAGTGCTTGTTGATCTAAACATAGGAAGTTGCTTGTTACCTAACCACATTCCGATGTGTCTAGAAATTGAGTGAAATAGTTTGCCCACGTATCACGCGCTGTAAAACGAAACTCTTTTCAGTTCGATTTTGCAATAACCGAATGTAGAAATTTGCAATCATAACACATACCTTTGTATATATATGTGAAAGCCGTATAAACTCAATAAAACTAAAAAAGCGAATATGAATGAACTTGTCGTGCGTGGGGATGGTAATTGCTTTTATCGGGCAAGTAAGTGTTGTGAACCACGGTAATTGAAGTTAAATGCCCCTACACTGGGAGAGATTTAATGCCTCAATCTGCATTTCTCTCAGCCAGTGTTGGGGGCATACTCACTGTCGAGGGTATGTACAAATTAAATTCCAGCCACTCGTACTACTTCCAGGTACAAACACAGATGCTTGTAAGTGGACTGAAAAAATGTGACTTTGTGACCTATACCAGCAAGGGTATTTATGTTATAGAAGTAGACTTTGATGAGCAATTCCTCCAAGATGTACTTACAAAAGTATCTTTATTTTACCAAAAATACATTATTCCCTCACTGCTACTACAACTTTCTCAAGGTTGTGATTAAACAAACTATACCAAAACCAATTGTAGAGAAGATAGAAGAACATACACTACTCAAACAACAAGTTCAACAAAAGAAACTCATAAAAGCCCACTTTACTACAAAAAAAGTCAAGATATTGAAAATATTACTCCAGTTATGCAAACAAAACCATTACAGCATAAAACATTTGTCCACTGTCCTCAGGAATTAATTAATAAACAAACTGGGGAAATTAAAATTGACTTATCTAAAGCTATAGCATTTGCCAAAAAAGAAGAAACAATTAAAAAACTCAGAGACTTTGTAAATAGTGGTATAGGATCTAATATATTAGATAGATTCCGCCTTTGCAAAGCCAGTGATGAAACTTTGGACTCTCTTCAGCCTTGAAGAAAACTTTCATGATGACATTTTGCTGGAAATGTATAGACTGTTTCCAGGTTTAAGTCAACTACATGATGTGAATTATGCTTTGGTTCTTGTTCACGAACTGATTTCCTTGTATTTGTTAAACAAAAAAAAATGATAATTATTTTTGCCAATGGACAGCAATTTTTTACTGTTAGTACTCACATAATTTTGTATCATTTTAGAACGAATATAATAGCACAAATCCTTGCATTGAAATGGGAACTTGCATCTTGGTATAAATAATTATAAGTAATCACTATTATCATCAATATTGTTAAATTGTTTATTACATTGATTTCAAAAGTAATTGTTTCTGAAATTGACATGTGGTTTTTATATAATATATTAAAATTTATATTAATAATATGTTAATAATAACATTGTCAACATCATCAATGTCAGTGTCATTTACCAGGTTGTAAGGCTTGACAATATAATGCAAAACTATTATCTGACTTAATTATAAAACTCCATAAAACAAGAGATTAAAATGTACATAATCAGTGTATTTAAAAAACAATCACTTAAACTGAGATGAGCTGATTGGTTTTGTACTCAAATTAGTTAAAGCTGCTGCAATGAAAACTATTCTATCTAATAAGGGTTTCAATGTTAGAGGAATCACTCTAGAAAGAATGCGAAACTGCTTCAGTTTCAAAATGTATCTTTCAACGTGAGACCGCAATGAAGCAACACGGCGAGAATATGTGGTTGCTCTTGCAGACAGTCTGGGGCCCCGACAAAATGCAGGAGAAATTAGATAAATATTCTTGAATGTGAGCAAATCTCGTATTAAAAAACCTCTATCAGCCATTACAGCATCTCCTTCCTCAAGAAAATCAATTAAACCAGTACCCCTCACAATTTCTTTGTCAGATATCAAGCCAGTCCACAAAGGGGGAACAAAAGATATCACACCATCAGGTGTTATGCCTATAAGCAGTTTTGCAGTGTTGTGATGCTTATAGTTACTCCAAGTTATCTTTTGACTGGAGGGTCGCTTTGGCTTTTGTATAAACAACTCTAAACAGTCAATAATTATTCTCAGATTTGGGAATATCTTGAATTGCTCAGGCATATTCTTTTTGATATCTAATTGACTGGGCCAAGGAACTAAGAAG
>JAOTRI020080108.1:0-14812 GCA_028564885.2 Zoanthus sanctaehelenae
GTAATAGTAGTAGTAGTAACATTAGTAATAGTAGTATCTGAGTAGTAATTGCAATGATAGTAATAGTGTGGTAGTAGTAGCAGTATAATAGTGCTATAAATAAGCCTCTTTTTTGTATTTTCAACAACAAGATGATTAAGTTTTGAGTTTAACCTATGATATGAATAAAGGACAATAATGGTTGAAAAATTAATGTTGCCACGACTTCAAAGTAAATTAGTCTTTTGCTATGCCTAAATCGTTTTCAAAGTATAAAACTACCCTGTGTAGATTAGCTTATAAAAGTTATAATCATGCATTTCTAGTTGCCATTAACAAATTCTGTCTTCATAAAATTCATTGTACCTTTGTGTGGTTTTGCTATTCTTTATTTATTTATATATGGTGTTGAGTCAAAATAATTATATTCAACAAGATTCCAGTAGCTTTTAGAGTTTATGTAAATTCTATTTGAGTTTTATAACGTTTATGGAAAAGGTTTTGTGCCAAAGGGCACAGTGCAATTTTACCTGCTGCTGTAATATTCAAACATGTGACTCCGGCGTCGCCCCAGTCACGATAATAACTCATTTTCTTGTACAGGGGAAAGGGACAGTTAAACAAGTTGTTCTCATTTCCATTACATCTTAACCTACACAGCTTTTTGGGTTTATAACTACTGGAGTAATATCCGACTTGAGCAACTGAAGTGTAGCCCAACATACGGCAGACAACGTGGCCATCCTTAAGGTCCCAACTGCTGTAACATACTGTTCCCCAGGTCCCATTGTAATAAAGCTCGATTCGTCCACTGTTTCGAGTTTGTTCTCCAACTAAGCGAACTGCAGATATTAAACGTGTTTAAGAAGATGAATTGTGAAAGCGCGGATACAGGCAGAAATACAACCATAACATGTACACAACATTAAACTCATTAACAGCTAATATTCTGACCGGAAAATCCAAGAATCTATGCACTCCACATTAACATATATAAAGGACAGAAGTTGCGGGGGCACCATTTCCGTATCGGGGCATACTTATTTATGCATGAAGTTTTATTGCATAAATTACTATAGCAGTTAGGTCTGGGTAAGATTTATTTTAGTTTGCATGATTAAACAATAGCACGCTCCATAAAGGAATTTTTACCCACCACAATGAAAAACAAATAAGAAAACTTCCTTCTCTTCTTTACGGAAATATTGAAAATAATGTAAAAAATAAAAAATGTATCAGTAAACTTTGCTGTCTTTATGTTTTACATGCTCGATGCAATAAGTTGCCATAAAAGCCCCTCTGTAACCTATTTTTGTTACGTTATCATTATTATAAACGTGCTGGTTGGCTGTGAGAGTCTGGGTTTGAAAAACCGCCGAGATTGGTCTGCCAAGTCATCAAAAACAAAATGAAAGTTTAGAAGGACAATCGGTGTTTATAGTCGAAGTCCAACCCGTCTACGTCGTCGATGGTGAGGGCCTATTTGAGCCAATTCAAACTGGTAATTGCAAGGAGATTATAGATTATAATACAGCTACGATATATCTCGCCCTATGATTGGTTCAAATTATGCTTTATTACAAAGATAAAGTCATGGTTTTCGCTTGCTTAATTTTCCGCTTGTTTTGCCATATCATAAAAGCATTAGAGAACTTGTGATGTTTAGAGAGACACTCGAAACGTTGTAAAATCACTTGCCTGCGGCTCGTGATTCTACAACGTTCTCGTGTCTCTCCCAACATCACGCGTGCTCTATTCCGCCGATAAAGTCATAGAAAGTTGTGCTCTAATGCTTAATTGGAAACTTGATTCAAATAACTCGAGAATCCTTACTTTTTACCAAGATTCTCATTTTAATTTTCTCTAGTCCAAACTTCTACTTTTGCTAATTACGGGACTAAGTAACATGAATTTTCAGATGCGCATTATTCATTTTTTGCTTATACTGTTTATACACAAGCAACATGCAGTTTAACCTGCCTATACTTACATATTTTCAAAGATAGGAGTTGTGAAATACCAAGTTTGACAGTAGGTTAATTTTAGTTACTTACAAGCAACCTCTACTTAAGGGCAAATTCTTTCAAATTTGAATTATACAGACTAAGGAAGGTAAGAACAAAGTCTTGTATATCATGCACAGATAGATACTTGAAAAGATAAATGTTTACAATCAAACCTTGCGTTTTTGTCGACGAGACTGAGGAACAGAAGAGTATTCCCAAGGTAAAAGTTATCCACATACAAATTTCATTCATTTCTTTGCCCAAGTAAATGGTAATATGTCTTACGGTAATATCTGCTATATTAAACTGTTATTAAAGATTCAGTAGACTTTGAATATTCTTTATTATTGTTATTAGTTGCTGAAGCAGTATTCAAAATATTAAGTGTTCAAGCGTTGATGTATTCCTTGATATTATGTTATAGCTTTTGATTAATTTTCACGATTTGAAAAATATTTAAAGTCTCTTCTGTTTTTTTTTTTATTTCAACGCCTACACCACGAGACTATATTTCAAAATTTTCACTAACCACACCCTATACTGGAGAAAACAAAATTAGACTTGTTAAAACTATCTTCTATTTTTTTATTCAATATATAATTTATCTCACTCTTTTTTTGGAAAGAGTTGTAGAAGACACTATAGAGAAATGAGTTTTTTGACAAAAGTATGGGTGTCTCCACCACATCAGCGACATATGGTTTCAAAAGCTAAAACAAGCATGCAACGGATAGCTGAGATGGGGCAGATGAATCTATATTTTGTCGCAACTCACGTGTTTAAGTTCCACGTTTTTTTTAAATTTTCGTCTTGCACATAGTTTTTTTCAGCTTTATTATCACGTATATATTCTTTTATTTTGCGTCCTTCAAAACTGTAATTATATTGACAAATTAAAAATATTTCAACATGCTAAGGTAATCGTAGTTTTGCAGTCTGGAGTTGAAAAAACAGATTAAAGTTCTTTTGGTAAGGAAGATTTTATTATGAGAGCAAAATGTGTTTGAGTGAGCATAGCAGAATCGAACCAGTAATTCTTGATATTACACGGGCAGACTCACTTATTTTTCAAATAGAACAATCGTGATTATGAAAAATTGAATTAAAGCACTTGATAAAATGCATAAATATATTTCCTTACCAAAGTTGTGTGTTAAGTGTCAGTTCTCTAATCAAAATTGAACGCACATTTATGATTATGCTTTTAAAACTTTGCTTCAATCATTTCCAAAATCAAGAGAGGTTGAAGGATCAGAGAGTAAATCTCCCATATAAAATTGTAGGTCTCACTCTATGGCTATAGAATTATTTTTAGACATGTTACGTAGCTTTTCCACGAATCGTTACCAGTACGTTCTGTAGACTTTTTACTGATAATAACCTCAAACAAAACGGCATGAAATGTAAAACGAACTTTTTTTATAGATTTTCCCGACGAACTCGACTATTCTTTTACGTCTATTCCACGAAAACATCCGATCTACGCAACGTTTGAGTAATAGGCTTTTCCCTTCAAAATAAAACCAACTGATTAGGAGCACTAACAGCCAATCCAATTAATTCACACCGAAGAAACAGCAAAAACTCATTGATATCTATACGAACTTACTTCCGACAACTTTAATAAAATATTGCCAAGCTAGGTTACTCTTTTCAAACTCTTCATTTAAACTGTTCAACAGTCGATATATACAAAAGTTAAAGCTTGTGGAATGGAGCTAGAAAGATCAAAGATATTGTAATGGTAGGTTCAAGGGGGTAAATCATGCTACAAAATTGACCAAAGTGTCCAATACCGTGGCTTTAATTTATCTACCTTTGTGCCATCTCTATTTGATCTTTATAGCCACGTCCCAAACGCATTGCGCTTTTAAAGAATTATATTCTTTTTGAAACCCGAGGCTGTTTTGCTAGCTATACCATGCTGATAAGAGCGAGAAATTTCAAATTGCTGCAAGATCTAGTTAAAGCAGATGGCCCATCAGTTCAGTGGTGCGCCCTAGCCCTAGGGTTCTACTACACTAAATAGCAACTAATAACATCTAGCTAGCCCTTTCATGGTTCAGGCGTTCTTCTACAAGAAATAGCTGCTAATAAAATGTAGCGAAGACAGCTAGCCCATGCACTCAAGGGTAAGCCCTAACGTTTTACTGCACGACATAGCTGCCTTTAAGATTTTGTGAAAAAAGCTTAACTGTTCAGGGATAAACCTTGGCGTTATTCTACTCGAAATAGCTATTTTAAACTACCAGCAAAGCGAGAACAAGGAATGAAAATTAGAAGAATTAACATAAATTCGTTTCCGGATAGAAAGTGTCAATTATGTAAGTATTGATCAAGGAAGTTTATACGATATCGAAACAGATATAGGTTTAAGGAATGCGGTTTTTTTTAAAATCCTACAGGAAACTTTCAAAATGTATACAGAAGGTATCAGCAGCTGGTGCATATGCTTTGGCTTTCGTTCATATGTTAACAAAAATAATATTTAGATTTATTCAACCGTTTTGCGGCGACAAATGTTTGAATTAACTAGTATCCGTATGCGAATTGTGAGGCTATATCGAGCCCTTAGCACACTTCCTGACCATCTTTTAAAACCAAGGCTGGATTGGTAGTAAAAAAGGTAAACCTTTACGAGAATTGAGACAGGAACTCGTTTTATGCAAAAACAATTATATAACTGCATGGAACTGTCGCCTGACCAACAACATTTTTGTTGCTGTAAATGGTACACGCACGATTTTAGAACAAACGTGTTGCCGTAAAACATAACATTTAAATTAAGAATTACTGCCATTTACAAAGATGCTACACAGTTGTAGCTAGCGAATTTGATCATCTAAGCAAATCCAGCGAAAATGATCAATTTGCATTACGTATAGTTGCACAAAAACCCAAACAATAATTAAAGGCTGTGTTAAACAATAGAACTTTTAACGCGACTTTTTACGCAACAATGTTGCGTTAAAAATAGACTGTCGTGTAATATGGAACCAGAGCCAAGTTTTTGCGTACTGTTTTCCTCGACAACGTTTGCAAGTTCTTGAAATGGTTTACGAAAACCGTTTAATTGGGCACGCAAAATTCGAAGTCTTAGAGAACGAAAATGATGGCGTTTTGATGGCGAGCGAATGAGGAATAAAAAGAATGAAATTAACGTGGGTTTAGTGATAAAAAGTGAAACAAGAACAAGTGATTCCGAAATTGAAGAATATTGTGATTCGGACGCTAGTTTAGAATTGGAGAATAATTCAACACAATCCTGGGGAAAAAATGAGGTAATCTGATTCATCAAAGGGAAAGAACTGTATAGATAAGTAAATAAATAAATAAATAAATAAATAAATAAATAAATAAATAAATAAATAAATAAATAAATAAACGAACGAACGAACGAACGAACGAATGAATGAGTGAATGAATAAATAAATAGACAAAAAAGACAAATAAATAAACATATATACAAGTTCTCGCCTCAGGGCTTTTCGGAACCTGTTTACAAGCATACACAACTGAGGTCAGAAAGTCGAGGGTCTTAGAAAGTCCGCTGGAGCGGCTCACATGCTAAGGGGCAGAGAGGTGTCCTCAATGGAAGAAACAGACCACAACACCGCAATTACAACCCTACTCTTTGCGACGGTAGTGTGTATAAGTTCTTTTAAGTCCATTGACAAGGAGATCGAGAGACTGGGCCTAAATGGTTTAACGTCCTTCTCTAAGTCTAAGCCTAACCATTTGCAGATGTTAGAGCAAAGGCAGCACTTTCTCTTCAAATATTTTAAGACCCTGAGTGTTTTTCCGGCCAGGAATTGAACCCGGCGCGGAGGGCTTTCGCACAGAAGACTGGGGCCTTCCCAACTGGGCATTACTTTTACTCTTAAATATGGGAAGAGCATCAGCCACTTGCTAAAACACATGTTATTGAGCTTAAACACATACAAACGATATGTAGTAACTGCGCCTCAAAACACCGTCCATAGTTAATTATATTAATTTGCTGAACTCGTGGAAGAAAATAACAACATTGGTCCACGCTCTACCTAGCATAATCAATTTAATTAGTTTAACTCTGAAGTTTTGTTGACTATCTTACTTGTAATTAGCGCCATTGCATGAAAGGAAGTTAAGGAAACTAAAACAAGTAAGTTAAATCATAAAGACGTTTACCTTCTTGGAGTGCATAGAGAGAAAATGAATACGTTTCAGAGCAAACAGATCATCTTTTTAAACGACACATTAATTTTGTGAGGGTGTCTCAACTAAGCGGGCAAACAAAGTTGTCTGCCTTAATTGTGATAATCTAATGTAACATAAGCAGCCAGATAAAGAATGCGAGACAAAAACCGTTTTAAAACCCATCATCGAGACAAAAAGTAAGCATCCTCGTCGAGTACAGATAATATGACATTTCTACCTTTATCAGCAAAATGTCGCTTTTCGATTATTTGATACAGGTATTTAGGAAAAGGTAAAACCTTTCTTCATCTAGCGATTGAAGGACTCGATGCCATACTTTATATAGTGGATATTCAACGGTTCATGATGATATCTATTTCCATTTGTCGACGAGTACCATAGTCTAACTCGATTCGTTGAAAACGGAATTCGTTGAGTTGTCCTTGAATGTTAACGTTTAGTTATTCACTATTGGGGATCTTGTTCGAAGAATTATCCTTTGATAGGGAACTGCTTTCGATCATACTGGTTTCGTTTGAATTGGTTTTCGTTCTTTTCCTTTGTAATATTGTCCATTTGCTGTTGATGTATTGTTGGAAATCCTGTTACAACTTGACTGACTGTGTAATGTGCAATGCAACGCTCTCTTTGCTTATTCATATGCGTATTTATAGAAACTCTGTAGTTAGTCGACACCATTGAAGATACATGAACCTCATGCAAATAAGGCCACTGATTTCACATATAAAATTTTTTATCGCACAACAAAATTTAACTACAAGGAATTTCAAACATTCAAAAGATAAAGAAAACTTCTTTTTAACAGCTAAAACATCCAAATTTATATTAGTCTTTAATCTTAGTTGAGAGTTTCAAACTCACAAAACAATGCAAAAAATGAGAATATGACCAGTTAAAGGTAATATTTTCTAAGTATAGACTAGTCATAGTTGTACTGCTGAAGATTATTTGAAGTGATGAAATTTTAATTTCACGTGTTAAAACACGTATTATTGAGAAATTTGCATAAACACCTACAAACGATATGTAGTAATTGCGCCTCAAAACCGGCACCATCCATAGTAAATTATATTAATTTGGAAAAAAATAACAACATTGATCTACGAAATTACTAGCATAATCAATTTAATTAGTTTAACTCTGAAGTTTTGTTGACTTTCTTACTTGTAATTAGCGCCATGCATTGCTTGAAAGGAAGCTAAGAAAACTAAAACAAGTAAGTTAAATCATAAAGACGTTTACCATCTTTGAGTGCATAGAGAGAAAATGAATACGTTTCAGAGCAAACCGATCATCTTTTTAAACGACACATTAATTTTGTGACGGTGACTCAACTAAGCGGGCAAACAAAGTTGTCTGCCTTAATTGTGATAATCTAATGTAATAAAACCAGCCGGATAAAGAATGCAAAACCAAAACCGTTTTAAAATCCATCATCGAGACAAAAAGAAAGCAAAGTACATTTATTTCATTGTCCTTATATTGTGTATTTTGGAGACTATCGGTCAAAAAAGAAAGCAATTCTGGTAGTAAATTTAATCAAGATCCAGATTAACCGTTAAAAATGCAATACGAAAGACGTACTCTGTTCCAAGTTTTTGATTTGGTCGTCTGTACTTTGAACAAACTATCCCTGGACCAGTATTACTCGATCGTTAATTACTTTATCAGGCCTGGGTTTAAAGCGTTAAAGGTTTAAAGTGTACGTAACTTGATAACACATAAATATACACACTTTATTAGACAATTACATGAGGCTCGGAGTGTACAAAGTTAGGTCTTCAATGTTGATTTAACAACTATAAAACTACTAAAACAATATTTTAAAACAAACTTAAAACTGAACGTTCATCAGAGACAAAGTTAATTTACGGCTGTTCAAGTAGATACCAAAGTTTAGTGGTGCAACCGATTTGTATTTCCGGCTGGTATTTTGGATATTTTGATTTTTATCACAGTAATATTTTTTTTCCTTTTCTTCTTATCCTCGTCGAGTACAGATACTATGGCATTTCTACCCTTAACCGCAAAATATGGCGTTTCGACTCTTTGATACAGGTATTTAGGAAAAGGTAAAACCTTTCTTCATCTAGCAATTGAAAGACTCGATGTCATACTTTATTTATATAGTGAATAATCAACGGTTCATGATGTTATCTATTTCCAGTTGTCGACGAGTATCATCGTCTAACTCAGCGATTCGTTGAAAACGGAATTCGTTGAATTGTCCTTGAATGTTAACGTTTGGTTGTTCACTATTGGGGATCTTGTTCGAAGAATTATCCTTTGAAAGGGAACTGTTTTTGATCACACTGGTTTCGTTTGAATTGGTTCTTGTTTTTTCCCTTTGTAAAATTGTCCACTTGCTGTTGAGTGTTTTGTTGGACATCCTGATACAACTTGACTGACTATGTAATGTGCAATACAACGCTCTCCTTGCTTATTCATATGCGTATTTAGAGAAACTGTAGTTATAGTCGACTTCATTGAAGATACATGAACCTCATGCAAATAAGACCATTGATTTCACAGATAAATTTGTTTATCGCACAACAAAATTTAACTACAAGGAATATTCAACATTCAAAAGATAAAATAACTTCTTTTCAACAGCTATGAAACATCAAAATTAATATTAGTCTTTAACCTTACTTTAGAGTTTGAAACTCACAAAACAATGCAGAAAATGAGAATATAATGACTAGTTAAAGGTAATATTTTCTAAGTATAGATTAGTCATAGTTTTACTGCTGAATAATATTTGAAATAATGAAATTTTAATTCTACGTGTTAAAACACGTGTTATTGAGAAATTTGCATAAACACCTACAAACGATATGTAGTAATTGCGCCTCAAAACACCGTCCATAGTTAATTATATTAATTTGCTGAATTCATGGAAGAAAATAACAACATTGGTCTACGAAATTACTAGCATAATTAATTTAATTAGTTTAACTGTGAAGTTTTGTTGACTATATTACTTGTTAATAGCGCCATTGCTTGAAATGAAGTTAATCACAAAGATGTTTACCATCTTGGAGTGCATTGGAGGGAACACGAATACGTTTCAGAGCAAACAGATCATCTTTTTAAACAACGCCAGCCGGTTGAAGAATGCGAGACAAAGGGCGTTTTAAAAGCCATCATTGAATCAAAAAGTAAGTAAAGTACATTTATTTCATTGTCCTTGTATTGTGTTTTTTGGAGACTATCGGTCAAAAAAAGAAAGCAATTCTAATAGTAAATTCAGTCAAGATCTAGATTAACCGTTGAAAATGCAGTACGAACGACGTACTCTAATCGAAGTTTTTGATTAGGCAGTCTGTACTTTGAACAAACTATCCCTGGACCAGTATTACTCGATCGTTAATTACTTTATCAGGCCTGGATTTAAAGCGTTAAAGGTTTAAAGTGTACATAACTTGATAACACATAAATATACACACTTTATTAGACAATTACACGAGGCTCGGAGTATGTACAAAGTTAGGTCTTCAATGTTGATTTAACAACTATAAAACTACTAAAGCAATATTTTAAAAGAAACTTAAAACTGAACGTTCATCAGAAACAAAGTTAATTTTCAGCTGTTCAGGTAAATACCAAAGTTTAGTGGTGCAACGATTTGTATTTCCGGCTGGTATTTTGGATATTTTGATTTTTATCACAGTAATATTTTTTTTCTTTTTCTTCGTATCCTCGTCGAGTACAGATACTATGGCATTTCTACCGCAAAATGTGTCGTTTCGATTATTTGATACATGCAGGTATATATTTAAAAAAAGGTAATAGCTTTCTTCATCTAACGATTGAAAAAGTCGATGTCATACTTTATATAGTGGGTATTCAATGGTTCATGATAATATCTATTTCCAGTTGTCGACGAGTAGCATCGTCTAACTCAGCGATTCGTTGAAAACGGAATTCGTTGAGTTGTCCTTGACTGTTAACGTTTGGTTGTTCACTATTGGGATCTCCTTCGTAAAACTGTCCACTTGCTGTTGAGTGTTTTGTTGGACATCCTGATACAACTTGATTGACAATGTAATGTGCAATGCAACGCTCTCTCTCTCTTATTCATATATGCGAATTTAGAGAAACTGTAGTTAGTCGACATTATTGAAGATACATGATCCTCATGCAAATAAGGCCATTGATTTCACATATAAAATTCTTTATCGCACACAAAATTTAACTACAAGCAGGCTCGTAGCCAGGATACTTCGAGGGGGTGTTCTGGGCGTGGGGTCCAGGGGCCCGCCTAAGGGCCCCGGTGGGGTTAAGGGGCGAAGCGATTGGTCAAATTGCCTAGACAACAAACCTTATTAATATTCATTACTCATGAGGCTACAGACACATCGTACGACCAGGAAACGGCTCAAATGCTAGTAATAAATAGGTTTGATTTTTGGCTAAAGGGTTCGCTGGCAAAAGGGGGGTTAGCCCGAACCACTAAAAACCCCCTGGCCCGGGCCTGACAAGGAATATTCAACATTCAAAAGATAAAAGAACTTCTTTTCAACAGCTAAAACATGAAAAGCAACATTAGTCTTAGTACTTACAAAACAATGTAAAAAATGAGAAAACGACCAGTTAAAGGTAATCTTTTCTAAGCATAGACTAGTCATAGGAGAAGTGCTGAATAATATTTGAAATGAGATTTTAATTTCACGTGTTATTGAGAAACTTGCTTAAACAACTACAAACGATATGTAGTAATTGTGCCTCAAAACACCACCCATAGTTAATTATATTAATTTGCTAAATTCGTGGAAAAAAATAACAACATTGGTCCACGCAGTTACTAGCATAATCAATTTAATTAGTTTAACTCTGAAGTTTTGTTGACTATCTTACTTGTAATTAGCGCCATTGATGGAAAGGAAGTTAAGTAAACTAAAAATAGTAAGTTAAATCATAAAGACGTTTACCTTCTTGGAGTGCATAGAGAGAAAATGAAAACGTTTCAGAGCATACAAATCATCTTTTTAAACCGGATACATTAATTTTGTGAGGGTGACTCAACTAAACGGGCAAACAAAGTTGTCTGCCCTAATTGTGATAATCTATTGTAATAAAACTAGCCAGATAAAGAATGCGAGACAAAAACTGTAGTTTTAAGGCCCATCATCGAGACAAAAAGTAAGCAAACTACATTTGTTTTGTTGTTCTTATAATGTGTATTTTGGAGATTATCGGTCAAAAAAGAAAACAATTTTCTGTTAGTAAATTTAACCAAGATCTAGATTAACCGTTAAAAATGCAGTACGAAAGACGTACTCTATTCGAGCTTTTTTATTTGACCGTCTGTGCTTTGAACAAACTATCCCTGAACCAGTGTCACTCGATCATTGGTTACTTTATCGGGCCTGGGTTTAGTGCGTTAACGGTTTAAAATGTACATAACTTGATAAGACATAAATATATACAGTTTATTAGACAAATACCTGAGACTACTAATAAATTACTAATTACTTAATTACTAATAAATGATTATTTTTATGTTTGCTCCGTCAATGTAACGCCGAACTTGCAATCTGTCTATCTCATGGCGGTATTTGAATTGATGTCGCTGAGTCAAAATGCCGTAAATTGAGGAATGAATTCCTTCAGTCCGAAACCAACAATCATGACCTTCTGAAAATTTTTTCAGTAACGGATTGTCTGTTAAGAAACATTTGTCAATCTTCTATAAGACAATTGTTTAATAAAATGCATGGAACACTTTAAACTGTTTGACCTTGAACTCAGCAGAGAAAAAACTTTGTAACTTTACAATTATTTAGTATCCAAGAAGACGCCTTCGATGCGCTTTAACCTCTGGTGCTTTTCAGAACGTTCTTTAAATGCCATATAGTACAAATATCTTATTAACGTCGTTTACTCGATCCATACCGTAAAATTTGGGCCCAAGATTATTTTCCTCATGTCCCACGAGCTTTGCACCGAGGCCATAAAAATGGAAAAAAATTACTTTTGTTCGGTAACTTACGGTACGGACCTCACTCTAGGTTAATAAGAGATATATCCTACAATAGTCCTTCCCTCTCTGCCTCCCCCCCACCCCACCCTCCTTATTACAAATCGCCATTTTCGCCCAACAAAAATTGTGTAAGATCCATACTACGTAAGCTATTACTAAGATGACGCTCGAATTTCCTTTGTGTTTACCGACACGAAGAAAAACAATAGCTGATTAGCCAATCATTACACACGCATTGACATTGTTTGAAGCAATGTTGCGCATTCGATTTCAGAATTTCATTTTCTTTCATATTCGGGAGGTAAAATTTAAGGGAGAAAGTATTACTGCTGTGTGTTTCAGTGAACCGAAGTTTTACCAAGCAACTTAAACAACATGGCCAACAAAACATTAGTAAGCAGATGGAAAAAGCATTTACAATACACCAAACCTATGAGTATGCCCAGTAAAAGCAAAATGATTGACGACTCTTCAACAAAGAGAGATGTTTTGCAAAATATAAAAAAGAATGAAGGCTCCCGTTTGAGAGAAAAACTCGTCGGCAGTAGACACGTTCATCGAAGAGCTGTGACCAACTTTGGGCCAAGTATTTTTAAAAATACATGCCATGAGAGTTTAACAAAACTTAAAGGCAGTTCAAACGAAAGCCAGATGGTTGAAAAAAATAGATCGCTAGGTAAGAAAAATAATAAAAGATCAAAACCGAATAGAAAGCTGCCTCGGAGTCGACGTGTCCACAAAAGAAGTTTGAGTGATAATGGTCCAGCAATATTTCATATGACTGAATGGAATGGGTGCCAAGAGAATATTGATAGCAGCTCAGACGAAAGCAATATGAATGAAACATATGATACGCTGAGAGGGAAAAAGAGTAGAAATGACCGCTCATATTCAAAAAAACAGATTCTGCAAAATAGAGATTGCAGAGTTTTGGGTGGCAGTGGCCAAACAAATCTAACAAACATTGAATACAACTTCGACGAAAACCAAATGGTTGAAATAGATGTTTCGCAAAATAGGAAAACAAATGAAAGCTCAACACTGGAAGAAAAATTGCTGGGAAGAAGAGGTGTTCATCACAGAGCTTTGAGTGATAGTGGTCCAACAAATCTAGGTAAAGATAAATGCTGCTACGACGAATGCCAAATGATCGATAAAGATGTTTCGCTAAGTAGGAAAACCAATGAAATCTCAACAACGAAAGAAAAACTGCTGGAAAGTAGACATGTTCTTCACCGAGCATTGAGCGACTACAATGGGCCAACAAATCTTGGAAAAAAGAAATGCAGCTCTGACGAAAGCCAAATAGTCGATAAAGATGCTTCGATAAGTAGAAAAACCAATGAAAAGTCAACACTGACAGAAAAGCTGCTGAGAAGTAGACGTGTTCTTCACCGAGCTTTGAGTGATAGTGGTCCGACAAATCTAGGAGATGATAAATGCTGCTACGACGAAAGCCAAACGGTTGAGAAAAATGTTTCGCTATCTTGGAAAGCCAATGGAAGCTTAACACTGAAAGAAAAGCTGTTTGAAAGAAGACGTGTTCTTCACCGAACTTTGAACGATAATGGGCCAACAAATCTAGGAAAAGATAAATGCCGCTCCAAAGAAAGTCAAAATGTTGAAAAAAATGTTTCTCTTATTAAAAAAACTAATAAAAAGTCAACATTGAAAGAAAAGCTGTTTGAAAGAAGACGTGTTCATCGCAGAACTTTGAGCGATTGTGGGCCAGCAAATTTAGCAAAATCTGCATGCGCACGCAGCTCCAACGAAAGCCAAATAGTAGAGAGTGATGTTCCGCTAAACAGGAAAAAGAATGACAACTCAATACTTCAAGACAAATCTCCTGGCAGTGCTGAACGTGTTCCTCGCAAAGCATTGAGCAGTCGTGTGCCAACAATTATTAATACTGAATTTCACAACAGCCCCGCAAAACATGAATGCAGCTCAGAAGAAAGCAATATGGTTGTGAGAGATGTTTCAGGATGGAGAATAAAGGATGGCGATGGTGTTCATCGAAGAGTTTTGAGAATTAATGGGCCAAAAAATCTAAAAAAAGATAAATGCATCGTTGACAAAAGCCAAATGGTTGATAAAGATGCTTCGCTAAGTAGGAAAACCAATGAAAGCTCAACACTGAAAAAAAAGCTGCTGAAAAGTAGACGTGTTCATCGCAGAGCTTTGAGCGACAATGGCCCAACAAATCTAGGAAAAGATAAATACAGCTCTAACGAAAGGCAAATGGTAGACATAGATGCTTCGCTAAGTAGGAAAACCAATGAAAGCTCAACACTGAAAGAAAAGCTGCTGGGAAGTAGACGTGTTCTTCACAGAGCTTTGAGCGACAATGGTCCAACAAATCTAGGAAAAAATAAATGCAGCTCTGACGAAAGCCAAATGGTAGACATAGATGCTTCGCTAAGTAGGAAAACCAATGAAAGCTCAACACTGAAAGAAAAGCTGCTGAAAAGTAGACGTGTTCATCACAGAGCTTTGAGCGACAATGGCCCAACAAATCTAGGAAAAGATAAATACAGCTCTAACGAAAGGCAAATGGTAGATAAAGATGCTTCGCTAAGTAGGAAAACCAATGAAAGCTCAACACTGAAAGAAAAGCTGCTGAAAAGTAGACGTGTTCATC
>JAOTRI020080184.1:0-16502 GCA_028564885.2 Zoanthus sanctaehelenae
CCAGCGATTTTATTGCATGAAACATTGCGCGCAACAAGATTGTTGCAACGTGTGTCCACCAGCGATTTTATTGCATGAAACATTGCGCGCAACAAGATTGTTGCAACGTGTGTCCACCAGCGATTTTATTGCATGCAACACTGCGCGCAACAAGATTGTTGCAACGTGTGTCCACCAGCGATTTTATTGCATCCAACACTGCGCGCAACAAGATTGTTGCAACGTGTGTCCACCAGTGATTTTATTGCATGAAACATTGCGCGCAGTTGAATTACTCTCTACTTTTGCAAAATTGCGCGCAGTAAGTTTCTTTTTTAAAAACTTTCTTGTTAGAAGCCATTTTGATTTTTGTAACGTTACATCGGTAAGCATGTTGCACTATCACAAGAAGTGTTGCGTGATTTTGTTGCACCGTGTCAGTTCATCTCCAAAAAAGTGTTTGAGCGCAATGCTGCATGGAATGTTGCACCGTGTGTCTGGCTTTATGCATTCGCAATCAGCAGCGTTGGAAGGTATGAAACCGACTGAGGAGTTGGCACCGATTTCCTCTTTCTGAAATAGTGCTGAATCCCCTGCGTGTTCTATTTTTTTTTAGCTAGGCCCGTATTTAAAGTTTTTTAGCATGCTTGCATAAACATTGAGAGGTTCTTAATCGACTTTCAAGCCTTCAACGTAAGATATATGCTGAGTTCCGTCAGTTTTTAATCAAAATGAATGGCTTCATCATCCGCCACAAAATGATAACGAATTTTTATTTCTAAAATGTATCTTTTTAAAGAAGGAGAAAACAACTTAGAAAACAGTTTGATATTCAAAAAGTTATGTTAAATAAATTATTTAGGATGATTATTTTTTCATGGAGTATTTTTTAGTACAAGGAGGAATTGAGTGCCGTACTAGCAAACCGAAAGTTCTATGTGTCCGCGCGTTAATCGATCCTTGATTTACATTCAAATTAATAAACTCAAAATTACGTCTGAAATTTGCGCCTAGCTTTGTTGTTCTTTGCAAGTATTAAATGAGAAAAGTCGCAGAATTTTAAACTTACAAGTTTAAAATCTTACTGGAACACAGAGGTTCCGAACCGCTACTCATTTTGAGCCCTTTACTTACAACATGTGCAAAGCTATCAAATCAAAACACACCGCGGTGTCGGGCTTATGGTTAAAGCGCTTCCGGAAAAGTTTGTTTAACAAAAGAGAAATTGAAGAAGTTGATCTTTCAATCGGCACTTTTAAGTAGAAATGGAACTGATTGAAAATAATCTAACAAATGATGGTTCAGAATTTACATTATGCTTTGGAGTGAGTTTTTGGTTGTCGGAAATTTCAGATAATACGAAGTATTTAAATTAGGCAGCAAATATAATACACAAAAGCGATTTTAAAAGAATCTGAAAGATGTTTTAACTTGCAATCAGAATTTTTTTTTGCAGCGAGGTTTTATTGAAGCTTCTGTGATCTACAAACATTCGTTTGAGTTCTAAAACGGACAGTTCTCTCGTTCATGTACTGTTCAAGGACCTCTCACTGGAAACAAAACGTAACGCCCATTACTTGTTTATATTAAAAACTCTATCGCTTCATTTGAGCCAATTAAAAATGCTTGATGCCATATTCAAATACCACAAATGGAACGAAATCAAACTATCGGATCAACATAGTAGATCAGTTTTGTAAGTAGAAGAAATTCGCTCTCAATTGAATGCAGAAATTGTGTTTTTGATTTATCACAGTTATGTAAGGACAGTTAAAGTATGTTAAAAGGAAAATTTCTCAAGACTTCTTCGCGCTCACTGAAAATAAATCTTTTGGTGGTCAGCTATTTCCGATACAGCATACCATGTCAGCAAAATGTTCCACCCAGGAACTATGTACACAATCGCCCACGCGTCAATCAAATGTCTGAACGTCACGCCCACGCGTATTTTCCGATCTCCGCTCGTGCGCGCTCGATTAAAACAAGATCAACTTTACGGTCATGCGCAATTTCATTAATCTTCCAGAATTTCTTTCCAATTTTTTTGTCCAATTGGATGAAAGGCTCAAATGTGAATGAGATATTAATCCTTGACTTGAATTACGTTCTTAAAGTAAAGTAATTTGTCCCAATCCGGAGGAAACAAAAATGAAAAGATTCACTCAAAACCATTAACTTTGCTACCGGAAAAAAATCCGGTGTTTCACAAAAGAAGTATTGCAACCGATTGGCCGCACTTGGACATCCTGTTGAGCAAGGAAAGTTTATTAATCATTTGAAAATAAATTGGAATCCTCTAAAAAGATGCTTTAATTAATTCTCTATATCATAAGAACTGAACGTGCGTGGACAGTCCTTTGTGTTCAATTGTTTGGTGTTTTTAGTATCTGTGGGGATAAAAATAAGCGAAAAATTTATTTATGGATGGAAAGAAAGATAAGTATCGTAACAAAGCCGAAGACTAGTCAAACAAGCAATGGTTAATACTTCGCGATTTTAATCATGGTGCCCTTAAATTCTTAAGCTTAGAGGTTCAATTATTTAAACTGTTACTTAGATAGAGAAATGTGAAAAAAGGAATTCATGGAAAAGATCATGGCTGTGCGTTTCACAGCGTCTTTTGTCTTTGAATGTAACAACATATTAGGCAGAGTTCCACATGCGGTATTACATGAATGATTAATGCCATTAACTTATTACGCAGAGAATTTCTACCACGATCAACACTTTCGAGCGAACACATATTATTGTAAGTAAGTCTTCTCTCAGTTGGATGTTGGGTCTCATAACAGCACATTTATGAATAAAAAAACTTTATTTGTCCACACCGAGGTCCCACAACGTACATGCGGCATGGGACCGATAAAAAACTACAATTACTCGGACAGAAACGATAAAACCATTAGAGTTCGCAAATTGCCAACGTTTAAAACATCCTGTTTTGGGTAATAAATGAAAAGTAGTCGCAGCATATGATGAATATATTGCTGTTCGTATATATTTTCCGCGGCTTTTTTAAAGGTTTCGTTTTATACCGACTTCTAACTGTGTCGAGCGCTATCTCTCAAACTATTGAATTGTTTTGGGCTCTCACATATTGCTGGCAGGTGCAAAAAACACCTTATTGATCGTATCAAGAAAGATTTTTGCCATACATTCGGAAATTATTTTCTATAGACGCGAGCTTTTTATCTTGTTTTTAGTTTTTTAATTCTTAAAATACTTGCGAGATAAAAGAAAATAAACTGCAAAGCCGCGTGAAATAAATCAATTGTTGTCCATGCCTGGATGTTGAGTGAAGTTTTCCTGGTAATTACGGAAAAGCGAGATGCGCAATAGAACTAGAAACTTATAGAGGAAAAGAAGATATTGAAAGTGAATACTACGAGAGACAAAAGCAATCTAGGGTCGTTTTACCTTGATTTGAAATAAAACTTTCACTTTTTGGTCGTAATTTCTAGGTGTTTCATTTCTTGTTTTCTTTTTTTGAAGCCCCTAACATGTAAATCAAAGAAATCAAAACAAAGCTGAATTGGAATTTTTCTCAGCGTCAGCTGCTATCAGAGAATTATGGAAATACGACAACATAGGAAATGATTATGTATTCGAAAGCTGAAATCAAGCTAAGAGTCGTCATTTTCAATAAAATGGCTCTTCAGAAACTATTCAGGTTTCACTTTTCGATAAAAGAAAAGAACTGTTTTCACTTCAACTAATCTAAACGCAGGAAGGGGTGAAGGGAAGATTCCTTCATTTCATTACAAAATTATGTTTTTTTATTACGATTCAACTTCTTGACAAACCAGAAATGTTTCTTCGGATCAACCGCAATTGACCTCCAAAAAGCGTAAAATTTAAAACAAAAATTGACAAAAAACAACCTGCCCTTTTCGTACTCTTAAAATATACAAAAGGAAGCAGCCATCAAATGAATGGAAATATAATAATTTGTCATGTTCAATTTGCGATCGTCAATCGCGTCATACCTATTATTTTATGGGCAGGATGTTAAAATAAAAACATTAGAGTGAAAAACAAGAACGAATAAAATAATGTTTCTCATGGGGTCCCCAGTGGGGACACTTATTGTTGTCCTAGCGAGGTGCTGTCACCAAGGTGTTTGATTGGTCAACTCTCAACCACGTGCACCATAAATAAGTTTTACCGCCATCAGTACTTTGGCTGACAGTTCATTTTTGATTCGAGTTTGACGGTTTGGTTACTTCGATCACGCTTCAATTGAGTTCATCCGGTGATCTCTTGGTGTACATTTTGATCTTTCTTTCGCTTGTCTTTAAATTTTTTAAACTTCTGATCTTCACTATATTTTTTATTTCTCCCTGATGTTTGACATGGTAAGCGAGGATTCGAAAACTATACACATGAACGGTGTTGCAGTTGAAAACGGCATGACAGAAGACCCAAACAACAAGACGAATTTAATTATCAACTACCTCCCTTCTAAGATGAGTCAAGACGAGATCAGAAACTTATTTGCCGCATGCGGGAACATTACGAGCTGCAAACTTGTCCGTGATAAAAACAGCGGACAGAGTTTGGGCTATGCCTTTGTCAATTTTGATCATCCAGAACAGGCAAAGAAAGCTATAAACGAACTGAACGGGTTACGACTTCAGAACAAAAGGATAAAAGTAAGTTTTGCGCGACCCTCTTCGCAAGAAATCAAAGGGGCCAATTTATACATTTCTGGATTACCCAAACGAGTGAGCCAAGACGAGTTGGAAGAAATGTTCCACAGTTTCGGCAGCATAATCACAACAAAAGTTTTGACAGATGACAAGGGAGAAAGTCGTGGCGCTGGTTTCATCCGATTTGACAAACGCAGCCAAGCTCAGGCGGCGATTGACACACTGAACGAGAAAACACCGCCAGGATATGAACAGACCGTGAAACTAACCGTTAAATTCGCCAATACTCCGAAACCTAACCAGCAATTACCTATGATGCCGTTTGAAAGCCCGATCGCGTTAGCAGCGGCAGCCGTGGCCGGCCGATCGCCGAGAGCCACAACAGCCTTTGGTACGGGAGTTGGGCCAATGCACCACCAAGGAGTTAATGTTCGGTACTCGCCTTTCTGTCCGACGAGCCATGCCAACAGTTTGTTTGCTGGCAACAGCGTACACCCACTACAACAAAGTTTTTGTATTTTTGTATATGGTTTAAGCCCAGAGGATGACGAAAAAACTCTTTATCAACTATTCTCGCCCTTCGGAGCAATCACAGATGTGCGTGTGAAAACAGATAAAGGGTATGGTTTCGTCAACATGAGGAATTACGAAGAAGCATGGCAAGCTATCTTGGCTATGAACAACTACCAACATAACTCGAAACAGCTTCAAGTTAATTGGAAAACCCCGACAAACAAGAAAACCAACTAGCACATCTCGACAAAAAAAATTGCGTCTTGAAAAGAAACGCACAACAAACGGAAGCAAGGCTGCCGGGTCCTCAATTTGATGGCGGTGAAAATATTTTCTCCGCCGTGACCAATCATTCATAGATTCCCAGGTTCTTATATATTGCTTTGAACTTTTTATGTTAGTTTCTCATTAAGTGTTTTGCTACTTAGCTTCGCTTCACAGAACACAGTCGTAGTAGTTAATCTGTTGTAAATTTTCTCGGAAGCGGTAATATTCATAAACTTGATTTTTGCGAAGCGTGTTAATTAGAAACGTAAATAGACTTTGTGAAGTTGAAAAAATCTTAAACTTCTTAAACTCTAGAGTTAATATGGGTAGTGTCAAGATTTGAGAAATCTAAGTTTCTTTAGTGCAGGGCTAAAGTTTCGTTGCCTACCTGGTGTAATGTACAAGTTCGAGAATGGTTTTATTCAAGTGAAAGCTGTAAGCTTTATCGTTTATGTACATTTCTTAGTTTCGTATTCCTCTGAGTTATTTACATTAGGGCGCAGTTTTTGATTTGTAGAGGAATTTCTTGTCTGAAGTTATCATATATTTATGTTGGTGGACATTTTCTCTCTTTGATTTGTTTTTCATTAAATTTACTAAGATTCATGCACATTAGTACTGTTGTTTTCTGTATATTTTTTTCCCTTGTCTCTGTCTGTATCACCCACATCCTATCTTATTACACTGTTTTAGTTTTGCTTTAATTTTTTTGTTTTTTCCCTCTTCAGGTAACATTGTTAAAACGATTTTTTGTCACATTCATTTTTGAGTTAGTTTTGTGATCATTTTATCTGTGTTTAGATATACATTGAAAATGGGAGATTTCACAAACATGGAATCACATGGCAACAAATTTATGTTGCCCAAGGATTCTTTTTGAGTTAATTCTCTGTTATGCAGTTTAATTTGAAATGTTATGCATATTTTTTTTCTTGTGAAGAAATTTTCACCTTAATTTCTGCGACTGTAATTTTCAATTAGCATGTTTTTCACCAAGATAAGCTATCTTTCATTTGGTATGGAACACCCTGAATAATGCAGTAAGTGACTGTTCAATATATTTTTTGTTTTCTAATCAGTTTTATGTTTATGAAAAATTGTAAATGTTTTTGAAAAAAAAAAGAAAAAAAAAATGAGTGGAAATGGAGACAAGGCTAGCTGGACTGTTCTTGTCTAAGTTGATGAAAGCTGGACTACAATGAGATATAAAAATAAACTGTGCCTTCAAGATGAGGACAAAATCTTACAGGTAAAACTAATGTCCTTAAAAGATTGATGAGAAATTTTCATAAAAATCTATTATAATACAGATGGCTGGCCAGATTATTGTCTTTTCTGTTTTTCATTCATTTAATTGTATATTTGATAATGCAAATGTGTTTGTCAAAACCAGACAGAAAATTTAGCATCTCATCAATTTTTGACCATGAAGAAAAGAAAGATTCTTCTGTATTAAATATCTCAATATTTATTCTACTGAACAGTTCCAACATTTAGAGAGAACATTACATTTTCCCTCAAGGTTTAATAGCATTTCACTGCTTGCTAACACAAAACAAAGAGCAGGTGATTCAAATTCACAGAATCATAGACATTTTAAAACTAAGATTACTACAATTCCCCCCAAGGGATTGTGCTTGAATCGGGAATGTGAAACTGAGATAGCCATTTACAGCAACTCATCTTTTTGAAATGCAATTCCCAGAAAAATAGAGAGTATAAAATAATTGTATTTATAAATGTTAGTGATAAGGTTTTTTCAAATGAATAAAGGTTGAAATACCACAAGCTTGTTTTTCATTATTTTTTCATAAAAATTACATTTATTTGTGGAATTTAGAATGCTGTGGTGGTTTGTCAGAAATCAGGCACTAAACATAGATACACAATATGCTTTTAAATTATTTAAGATATTGATTCTGGCTGTTAAAGGTATCCAAAGTTGTGTTTGGACTAAAATGAGACTAAAAGTCATACCATTATTTTGCCATTTTTTTGCATTCAATTTACTTGGATTTAATTTAAAGATTTTTTTGTGGCTCATCAGTTGTTAGAAAATGTGCTAACATACATCTCTCTTTTACCTCAATTACTTAGAAATGATTGATAAGTCGGCAGTCTGTATACATACATTTCTTTAGCTTAAGGAATGCTTAATTGATTTGAAGGAGTTTCATTCACAACTTTTTCCTCACAGGCTGTTTTTGTTTACCTAGTGTGGAGCAGTGAAATAATAGCCATTGCTGAAACCTGACAAGAGAAGTAGCTGCTTCTGCTCTTTTCTGACTGTGAGTAATTCCTAATTTGTGGAAAAAATATTTTTTTTCACTGACCATAATGTTGGCCTTGCAGTGTTAACATAAGCCAGTGTCCTCGGTTACATGCGAGGCATGTACATTATTCAGTTGAAATAACATTTTCTAATTACAGGTTGAAAACTTGCGTGGCTCTTAAAAAAATTGCACTTTATAATAGAATCACAAATAGTTTTAAATTTATTGTACATTTAATGTGCTGGAAGGTAAACATAGTATGAAGAGACATCCTAAAGGCAAAATATGTCTCAAAAAATTCAGTTTCATTCACTCAGCACCTGTTCTGGCCTGTAATTAAGTGGGTTGGGCATATTTTTTGCAAATATCTGTAACATTTTAAAGCAACCTTTTCAGTGAATTGAATGTTGAAATAAAAATTTCATTGCTTTGAATTTGAAATTGACATTTTGCTTTCTACTTAAAAGATCAAAGCATAAGATATTTTGTTGCTTTTTTGCCATCTTTCATTGAAATGTGGCTTTACATCTACAGAAATGTTCATGAAAAGTGTTTTGAACTTGAATACAAATTTTAAAAAGCTTTAACTCATTAACTTCTTGGATATGTTTTCTCAGGTTTTATTATACAAAACTTGATTTTTTAAAGAAAGCATTGCCAAAATATGATTTATTAACAGAAGTCGAGAAACATGAATGCAGTATTGATATTCATCATTTTGTAAGTTATCAGTCTTTTTGCATGTGGATGTGTTCTAGCTACCATTTGGAGGGAATTTTTAATGTTTCAAGGACACGCTAAAATTTAATAAAATTGGTCACAGAGTTATGTTTTGTTTAATACACAACTGAGTTTTCAGTTTTGCTGGGGAGTCTGCCATTTTATAAATTTTAATTATTTTTCAACAATGTTGTGCCTCTCATTTATTTAAATTTTTGAATTTCATTTACCCTAGAAAGAAAAAGAAACTTAAAAAATTTGAGTTTCTTTTTGTTATAGATTTGAAGTTCCAGAATTGCAGATGTTTAAATTTAATTTTTTATTGTCAGCCACCTTTTGTTTTGCAGTCTATAATTTTAAATGCATTTGATTACACTTAAAAATATGCAAAACTTGACAAAAGATTGGTTCTTAAAATGTCTTCATTTTTGCTCGATGCCTTTCTCCAAGAATGCTTTTCTAAGTCAAATAATGTAAATTATGTTGTCTGTGTTCAATGGTGTTTAGCAAAGGAAAATATATATATATTTATTTATTCATTCAACAAATGTTAGGGCTTGAAAGTCTTATCTTAAGTCCAATTTGTACAACTGAATTAATATGAATTTTATTGGCCTTGTAGAACCAAGAATTGCTGTTTTAACATTAATGTGTTATGGCTGAAATATTTTATGCAAAAGCATTTTAAAAATTAGTCTAAAGATTTTATTAGGAAATAGCAATTTGACAGTATTGTCTGCTTGAAAATTAGTTTTAGTGTGCATTTTCCAACTTAGAAAATTAAGGATGGAAAATTCATACAATCTTCAATAAGTTTAATTAACTTAAAAGTTTAAGAATTCCTCATTTTTTCCAATTTGATCTTTAATTTGTTTTAAGCATTGAAAAGTTTTTGCATGGTGATGAAAAATGTTTGAACAAACATTTTCCATTCAGATGTTCTCATTTATGTCCTAGCAATTCAACACCTGTAGTTCTAAAAGAAGCATTCGCTGATGGGGTAGATTTAATCGAAGGAAAAGAGTGTTTCAAAACTCATATTATGACAATTGATTTGTAGTATTTTAATAATCTTGATTTAAAAACTGCAGGAAGAACAATCATAAACTTTCTGATTTTTGTTTGCTTGTTATTTAAGTTCAAAATTGATTGCTTGGAAATTGCCATGGTGAATTTACTAAATAGGAATTGAACTACTCAATTAATTTAAAACTAAATTCTGTTTAATGACATCTGGCAAGAAGGAACGTATTTTGGTTCAGAAAAAAACAAAGAGAAAACAAGAATCAGTCTTTCTAAATAAATAAATATAATATAAACTGAATATGTCGAAAAAGTATTGAAAGTTGGGTTGTATTGTATATATACCTGTTTAGCCTGCAGTTAGCCAGCTCAATAATTATTTCATTTGTGTACGCAGAATGAATGATTTTCCTGTTTATTGTTAAAAATTAATGCAGTTGTCTTCAGTTTTGAATCGTCATAAATTTTGATTAACCTTCAACTTTTTCTTGTAAGATTATTCATTCATTTTTACTTTTATATTTTTTTTACTGTTCCCTTACCTGAATGTTCAAAACAGACATCAAATGCTTCTAAAACACATATATGTTCTAGTATTGATTTTTCACACAAATCTGCATATCATTTTAATACTAAATTATATTTTAAACAATGGATGCAAAAGAAGTTTGTTTGGCCTTGGGTTAGGTTGCTGTCAAAATTTTTAAGTATATACAATCTCTCTCACTTTATAATTTAAGTTTTGAAACTTAAGAAGGTAGATTAATGAATTTTGTATTTGGTTTACATTATTAAGGAAAATGGCAAAATATGGGGTCAACGTTGCAAAAGATCAGAAATTTGCCTGGCGTACATTTCATATCAAGATCCAACCTGGTCTTAAGAATACAAACTAGATCATTATTTTGAGATTATATTAAATGAAATAATTTCCAAAATTTCATTTTACTCCTGAAATTTGTTAAATGTTTCCCAATCCAGAAATGCTCTCATTACATATATGGTAAAACTTGCTATAGCTTTTGATTAGAAATTGCTTTTCTCCAAAAGTAACATCTGTCAGTTTTTGCTTAGTAATTCATACAATTTTATTAATAACAAAGTGTTTTTATAAAACCTTTTTTGTGAAAACCACTTTTAAATAAAGATGGCAAATTTTAAAACAAACAAGAGTTTTGCTGTTTCCTATGGCCTAAGCCTTTGTTTACTTAACTTTGTTTTGCAATAATAAACATTTGAAATAATTATGAAAATATAATAAAACTTCTCCATACAATTTGACAACCTCTAGAGGTAACATTCCCCAAAACTCTGGCAAGATTGAACTCATAATTTTAGTAGAATACATATTTAGTTCTTATTTTATTAGGAAAGATCACTACTGCTCTGTGTGTTTTATGAAAGTTGAGGAAGCGAAACAGACCTAGTCTACCAATATTACCCTTGCTCTCAAAACACAACTTGGCTTTGAATTTTTATTAGTTTGTCTTTTATAATAATTCGCATAGTTAGATCGTCAGTGGAAGAAAAATGTGAAAAATGTCATTTGATCATCTGAGGCACTCTCAAGCCAACCTCCTCACGTGCACCTGTTGTGGGCGGGGTCTGGCGTGGTATCTTGTACTAAATCACTTAGTTCTTTCTTAGAAGTTTTATGATTAGTTCGCTTGTTATAAAACATTTCGAGCCCCTAGTCCACTAACTACTACATGTAATGTAGACAACTCAAGGTTGAAATGTTTATGATCATGACCGTAAGTAGTGTAAGGAGCTAACGTTTGGAGTGTTAGTCTGAACTGAACTAAACACAACGTGTAATTTAGACAACTCAAGGCTGAAATGTTTATGATCATCACTGTAAGTAGGGTAAGGAACTGAAGTTTGGAGTGTTAGTCTGAACTGAACTAAACACAACGTGTAATTTAAACAACTCAAGGTTGAAATGTTTATGATCATCACCGTAAGTAGTGTAAGGAGCTGAAGTTTGGAGTGTTAGTATGAACTGAACTAAACACGACGTGTAATTTAGACAACTCAAGCCGTTGAAATGTTTATGATCATCACCGTAAGTTGTGTAAGGAACTGAAGTTTGGAATGTTAGTCTGAACTGAACTAAACACAACGTGTAATCTAGACAACTCAAGGTTCAAATGTTTATGATCATCACCGTAAGTAGTGTAAGGAGCTGAAGTTTGGAGTGTTACTCTGAACTGAACTAAACACAACGTGTAATTTAGACAACTCAAGGTTGAAATGTTTATGATCATCACCGTAAGTTGTGTAAGGAACTGAAGTTTGGAATGTTACTCTGAACTGAACTAAACACAACGTGTAATTTAGACAACTCAAGGTTGAAATGTTTATGATCATCAGCGTAAGTAGTGTAAGGAGCTGACGTTTGGAATGTTACTCTGAACTGAACTAAACACAACGTGTAATCTAGACAACTCAAGATTGAAATAGTTATGATCATCACCGTAAGTAGTGTAAGGAGCTGAAGTTTGGAGTGTTAGTGTGAACTGAACTAAACACAACGTGTAATTTATGATCATCACCGTAAGCAGGATCTGGAAGGGGAGGTGCAGATTCTGCATTCCCGCTCCTTTTTCACGATATTCCCGTATCCCGCATACCTTCTATCACCACTTTCTGATTTCCGTTTTTCTTCAAAAAAATTACTTAAAAAGGAGATTATCTTAGAGGAGGGTAAGGAATTAAATATCTACGTTTGATCTCCATACCTCAGTACAGAGCACGATATGAAGGCGTGTCCTAAAGGAAAATTAAAGTTCCTGTTTCATGTAATTCCCGAACCCTCGAAGATATTTGGCGTTTTCTCGAATCCCGCATCGTATTTTGGTCAAATCCCAGATCCCGAAAATTCCCTTCCAGACCCTGCGTAAGTAGAGTAAGGAACTGAAGTTTGGAGTGTTAGTCTGAAATGAACTAAAAACAAGGTAATTTAGACAGCTCAAGGTTGAAATGTTTATGATCATCACCGTACGTTTGTAGTTTAACAAGCTGACGTTTGCTATGTTAGTGATCGATCCGGACTTAACAAAGCACAGCGCGTTAAGGTCTGATAATCCTGTTGATTTTGGTTATCAGTCCTTCATTGTTGCATAATTAACAGCGTAATTTCCTTCCACTAAGTAAGTACAGCAAGAATATCATAAGATTTTATAATTTTATGTTTTACGTTGGCTCTTAGAATCCTTCAGCCGCGACACTGGAGCGTTATTTAGATGCTTCAAGCGCTTCCACTGGCATGATAATAACAAAACTTTTTTTAGCTGTCAAGTCTTTCTAGCGGGCCAAAGGTCTACTAATTGGGGACATCATCTTTACCACTCTAAGGTGGACGGAGACCTCTCACATTACGTCACACAAACACACACACAGATATAATCTCCGAAGTTTAACGTCCTTATCCGAGAAGACGTGAAAGTCTAACCATTTGCAGATGTTAGAGCAAAGGCAGCAGTTTCTCTTTTAAGACCCTGAGTGTTGGTCCGGCCGGCAATCGAATCCGAGACCTCCCGCACCATAGACCGGCACCTTACCAACTGGGCTAACCAGACGGCGGTTTTACGCGTACCAACAAAATTCCAAATATTGAGTCGTGGGAACAGTTTCAATTGAATATGAGTGAGTTTTATTCATGGATATATATTCGGGGGAAAAATAACTGCCGGTCGTTTAGTAAATTAAAGATTGTGTCCGACAGTGCTTGTCAAAAAATTTTCCATTTAAACTTTAAGTGTTTTCAGTTAAATATGGATAGGTTTTGGGGATATATATATATGAAAATATGGAGTGCCGGACGTTTAGTAATTTGAAAACCGTGTTCGAGTGGACTTACAGTCACTGCTTTGAAGAGACTCGGAAACTGAACTTGAAAGTTGTAGTTTTAATGTAATTTTTAACGAAACTGAGTTGTCTTATGCAGTTATTCCATTAACTTACATCCATTCTTTTAAAATACACTTTTCGAACTTTACATACTTGCAAACATGTTTCGCCAAACCTTCGCCTTCCTCAGTGCAAAAACAAATGGATTACTGAAATACTTGTCGAATAAATAATTAAAATAAATTATGCTAAATAGTGAAAAATAGTACAAAGGAAACCCCTAAAAATTATAGGGCAGTTTTAAATTTTAAAACTTTCTTAACTTGTTAGTTGAGAGATGTTTTCAATAAATCGATATAGATAGCTTCTTTTTTTTGCTCAGTTTTGGTGAAAGGTGCTATAGCAACCGGGTGAACTTAAAAACGAAATTTGCCAGAAGCAGTTAGTAGTTTGTAAATGTGAGAGACTTTATTCCTTGTAAGGTTCTTTGACTTTGAGCTCAGTTTGGATGGAAGGTTGTGATAAAATGCTGAAGCAACTGGGAGAACTTAAAAAACATGCAGCATTTGTCAGAAGCAGCTCGGTGATTGTAAATTAAACTTCTGTTCATAGATTTTTGAGCGGTCCCATTATGTGTGATACAATACTATTCTCAGCTAAACTGCTATGATTTGGTGACTAAAAATCATTGGGTTTGAACTTCAACAGTTTTTCTAGAAGTTCTACATACCATTCTAAAGTTTTGATTTTTTTCAGACATAATTAAATTGCTTTACACATGTTTGCATAATGATATGCTATCTTCTTTTGGCCAATTTATTCACTAATTCAGTTTCAGTTTAAAGTCGATTGAAAATTTTTTCTTTTCGTTGATTAAAGAAGTTTAATTAAAGAATTTATTGATGATCAAAATAACCTTTATTAAAAGGAGTTTAATTTTTTGTGGTTAAAATGTTTTGAAAATAAGTATAATTCTTTGGAGAAAATTCTTTGAAAATAGATATAATTCTTTCATTATTATAAACATTTAAAGTACGCTTTGTGGACATTATATTTTGTCTCGTGTTGTTTTCAACTTAAATGTTTTGTAATTTCCTGAACTAAAACAGAAACAAACGTTTTGATAACCTGCTGGCTTTTAAGATCGTCTTTTAAGCTCTAGTTCATAAGATCAACTTATGACTGAATCAGGAAAACGTTTTGACAGATGTGAAGCAATTTATATTCATCTTGACGTTTTCATGATCGTTTAACCTCAGTTCACATTTTCTTCAAATATTTACGTTAATGGAATGTCTAGCCTTTTGTCTGTGCGTTGAAATATTTCTAGTTTATAGCAAATAGGAAATAGGGGCTCGCTTTTCGGTAATCAACTACATTACTTTATTTTGTAAACAAAAGTACTATTTGAATTTGGTATTAAAATAATTCCGCACTACACCCATTCGATCTCTTTCTAGCAGTTTCCTGAAAGCTTATAGTGGTAATTCATTAATAAGAAAGAGGAAATGACAGTTTGATCATAGTTCGAATGTTCATAGGATCAAGGAAATGTCGTAAAAATTCGTAAAATAATTGGCATTACAATGAAAATAAACATAATGGCCCCTAAGTCAATTTTGTTTCTTGTACATAAATGAAATCGTGTCTTTGTCAAGGAATATATCTTGTCTTAAAACCATTAGGAAATCTAAACGTGCTTTACTACAAATCATTAAAAAAAACTGAAACTTTTGAATATTAGTAAGTTTACTACAAGATTTTGAAATGAAAATTTCACCATTCTTTCTTTAAGAAATTCCTTGGTTATTTTTGTTCTAACGTAACGTATTTTTAACCCTGCGAAAAAGAAAAGGTCATATCAACTCAATTCGAGAAATGTATTGTTGTGCGTTAATTCCTGGATTTTTTTTTCATGCATTGTAACATTGATTCAAGTCGTAACTTAAATCTGCCAAGTATTTTAAACTATAATGTTGTGACCTTTTACACTGCAATGTAAAAGTCGCGTAAGTCGAAAATGAAACTGTACTAGTTGTCAAATCGGAGAAGTTATCAGCTCCTCAAAGTGTAAGTAATCGCACAAGAAAAGCTCTTCGAAATAAGGTACACTCTATACTGATACCCGAATAAGCATAGTTCATAACCTTTTTGTCAAAACAGTACACAGTACAGTCATAAGCTAAAAGATCATATTTTATGGGCAAAATTTGTTTCGCACCAATGACAAGTTCAGTGTAAGCAGTTGTTTGCTAGTATTTTTGTTCATTGATATTGAATGTACAATTTTGACGCGATGTCATCAAACAATTTAAAATTTCCTTAATTTATGTACGACAGAAGACTGCGAAGAACAAATTATTACTTTGGAACGCTAACAGTACTTTATCTATGGTGTGACTTCTCGCTGTGTATTACGAACACTAAAGACTGATTTTTCAAATCTTTTTCCGTTATTATAAAGTTGTCTTATTTGATAATAACCGCACTCGCACATTTTTTAAAAGATGCGAATGGCAGATGTCGACGTAGTTTGCAATTATTGCAGCAGAGCCTGTCATAATTAAAAAAAATATATTTTCTTTTTAAAAATATAATGATTTATCTTTGTAATAACCCGCTTTGGCGATATTAAAATTTGTTTGTCGCCAAACATGTTCCGAAAGATGAGAAATGAGGATATTGTTAGAATTAACTCCAATGTATAGTAAGCCGATCTTTAATTTTGTTGGATTATATATATATTGCATATTTGAGAAATTCGTTTACTTTGTTGTATGTTTTGACGGAAATTACAACACCTATAGAACAGCAATTTTCACACGAGCAGCTTGATTAAAAGTTCAATCAGTGGTTAGGTGGAAAACGATCGAGGCTTGTACAAGATGACTCATTCTAGATTAAGGCTAGGCTGTTAGGGCATCTAAACACTTTTCAGTGCTATATCCCAGCGCGTCCAATTTTGAGTTTTAAAGACTTTCAACAGATCTTAAAATGATAATTATAAAACAAGACGCTCTTGAAGCGTTCGCTGGGCTACCTTTTGATTCAGGTCCATCTTCTCACGATACAATCGAGTAAAAATGAATCTTGAGCGTTAAGCTGGCGTCGTAAGAATGAATGAATGAATGAATAATTAAATAAACTAGCAATAATCATAGATTAGTGAAATGCGTTTCGCGGTAGATTTAATCTAGTCCTGGAACTTTTTTCGGCTCGGGTAGCC
>JAOTRI020080244.1:0-16501 GCA_028564885.2 Zoanthus sanctaehelenae
CCGGCCCCCCCCCGCCCCCCGCCCCCCCCCCCCTCCTTTTTTGGCTTTTTTTTTTTTACAAAAACACTGGTCACGTATGCTATTTACTTAACTATATTAAATGACTAAAAGTAAAACGTGTCAAGATTTTCAGGGTCTATTTGCATCAATGGAACAACGAACAACTAGCACTTTGTGGTACTATACTGATCGCGGTACTGTAAATCCACTGACACACAGTCACATCCGCAGAGTTGCCTCGTGACATCGTCTTTATTGACTCCGTCAGTTTCAAAGTTTTGGGTTCTCGTTTCACCATAATGAGTTGCTTTTGCGTTTAAAATCGGAAAGTTTTCAGCGAGCTGTGTATTGTGGTGAAAACAGTCATTGATGAGTTTGCAGCTCGCCATCCACGCAGAATGGAACTGTCCAATTTGGGTGCCCGACAAGACAGCGAGAAGCGTACTATGCATTATGCTTGACATTTTGTGGTTGTAATCAAAAATTTATCTGTCCACTATATTGTGCTAGCGTAATCTTACGGATGAAGAGCTTCTCCTCGAGTTGGTTGTGAAAAGACGTTTCTGGTGACGAGGCAGGCAACACGTACATTTCTTACTATTGTTGTGTGTAATTGCAGTTGTAAAAAGGACAACAGTTCTTTTTTCTGGTTAGTTGTTTACTCTTTTAAAACCAGTTCCAAATCCCGAGATTACTCAGCTATAATGTCGAGCTAGAGACAGCTTTATAAATAAACATTCAACTGACCACGTTCTGACTTTCATTTATTCCAGGATCAATCATTCATAGTGAATTTAAGAGTTCTGTAAAAGACTCAAACATTTGTGGCAAGAAAGCCGAATCTATGTTGGTAGCAGTCTATGATACTTGCCAATGCCTAATTCGAAAATCATAGAACTAGAAATTCTATCATTATGCAAGTACATAACTTTAGTTACCTCAGCCAATTTGCATGGAACACAGTTCATTGAAACTTGTTAGACTGATAGTTCAACAGAAACACACCTACGCCTATTAAAATCATGTTCCCACGGCAACTTACTCTTTTCCAGTAGCCCGCCCACTAATTTTGATCCGTCAACATGTTAGCGATTTTAAGTTTGTAAATTTTAAACACGAAATGAGACTACAAACTTGAGCTAACATAGTTCTAAACTTATATACTTGCTGGATCATGCTTATACGAGACATCATTTGAAAATATCAAAAAGAAATGCCAAAGGTGGCTAGAAATGACTGTCAGGAACCCAGTATGTTGCCATGGTAACAATTAATTGTTGAGCTAAAATTGTGAAGCACATTCAATAAAATTACACTGCAAGTAAAGAAATATTTCACATACATTATGACTGAGATATCTTTTACCATATCTTATCAAAATGATGCCATCACTGGGCTAATTTGTATATTCTAAGGACTTGAATTCTAAAATCTCTGACCAGGCAGAAACATAACAAGGAAAATGTAAAAAATAGTATTACGAAGCCAGAGAGGCCTATTGATACAAGGCCTGTTTTTCTCAATTTTTTCTTGAGTTCAGAAATTTGACCAGTGTGAAAAAAACACCCAACTAAGTTCTATATAAGAGTTGTTGCAAGAGTCGCAAGTATAATTCACAAAACGTTTTCCATCATCCCAGAGGTTTACTCGGCAGCAGTGTGTTCCATTGCTTTGATATATCTATTTCAGAAAACGCAAGAAAGTCTAATTATAAGTTTACTAGCATAGTAAACATTAGCCGATTGATCAATCAGAACGTGTGGGTTGACTTTTTACATAGCTTCTGAGATCTGCCAACCAAAACCGCAGTAAATGAAAGTCGCCGTACTGATTCTAAACGTAGCCAATAAGGACTACGGAAAACAAAATTTTTATCGGCGTGAAAAATATCGTTCGTGCAATCTGAAAAGCTAAGTGGACGACAAAATTTCACTGACAATGAATGAACGTACTGAAACGCGCGCTATAAAAACGGCTCAGGGAGAAGGTTTGCTTCTGTGTTTTTATGTCATCCGGAGGATGACATATCGTGGTGGCTTTTTGTTACTCGATCACTCCATTGTATCCTGACGTCATGCTATAAATTCTGATGTCATTTTCCGTTATTAATTTAAAAGTTTTATTCAGCTTCTTACCAGACATAAATAATAACGGAAAGATGGCCTTCCCAGAAAAACGATTCGCTCAGGTCTATGAAAACAAATTGTATGACCTTATAGGTCCAACCGGATGACATAGCTCTTAGAGCCCTTTGATTTTATCTCTCTTCTGTTTTGCTTCCTCAGCTTTCATTATAGCTTTCATAAATGATATATATAGTTTTTGTGTAGAGAGATTTATTATCTATTCTCGTTGTTATTGAGCGATTTTGAAAACTAATTTGCACTTTTTATCGCCTCGTTTGTGCGAAATAAATTTGTTTGCTATAGACAAACAAGAAATATCAAAAAATATGAAACAAACACTCGGTTGATACATCTCACCTAAAAGTTCTATTTTTCAAATTCTTAACTTGTGCATGATTTCTATTTTATGCTAATTTGAAATTAAAATTATGTTCTTAATTAATTTACAAATATTGTATTTGTTCAAGCTGGAGTCTTGCTTTAAATTGTTTGTTTCGCGTGCAAATTTTTACCGAGCTTATATATTGCTACATCCAAGGATCGCATTTGATTGGCTATCGGAACTTAGTGACTCTTTCATGGATATTATTAGTCTTATAATAAGAGATATTGATGTGCATTTTACGATAAAAGTTAAAATTGGGATTAGGTTTTAAGTGCTTAATAAAGAGCATTCCAAAGATTAAACAGTCAAATTTGTTAGTAAAGTGATTTAGACTTTCATTATATTACTATAAAACTTGGCAGAACTGCTTTTTATAATGTTCTTTTAGAACTAAATCGAAAAACTAGTTTCGTGTCATATGCTCAGTAACTAGTTTGATATATAGTTAAGTTTGCCATCACTTTCAACTTCATTGCCTTGCGCTCTGAGTACAGCCACACTATAATTATTAAATAAACTGGTTCTTACCCGTTTTACATTTTGAATTTGTTCCCACACAGCTACTAAGTTTCGTGTCCAGATCGTCCAGTTTCTGTGTGATCTGATTGAGGCGATTTACAATATCTTGTGCACAGGCGAAATCAGTTCGATTATTCTGCTGTGAAGCATAAATAGTTTTGTTTTTTATTATACATATATACATTGTTTCATTTACGAGTCCCTGAAAATATTACATTGAGATCAATGACTGAAATTATAACTTTTGTGTTTTAATAATGGCAATTCAATCAAGTTTTTGTAAAATAAATATTCCAAAATCAAATGAACAGTGAGCTCTTTAAGTCGACCCCTCCTTTAGGCTACCCAATTTCTAATGAACCCCCCCCCCTAAATTCTTCCGTTTCTCTCCTTCCTCCCCCGGGTGATAAGAAATGACTGGTCCCTATGTGCCAACGAGCAAGGCACATGTACGTGCCTGGCCGAACTAAGCTGTGCAGTGTCATAAATTACTTTTTCGTATGCCATCTCAGTTTTTTAAAAAAATAGTACGCAAAGTGCGGTCACCTTTCGTATGCTAGCAAGTACATATGTCATCAGAAGTGGCGGTTAAAATTATAATAATACAATTGTCTCATACCCAATTAAGCGTGAGTGGATCCCGGAGTAATAGTCCTTTTGCAGTTCGGGGCCACTTGACAACAGCTACCTTATATTAAATCAATCAGCTATGACAGAACGGCATCCAGAAATGGAAAGAGAAAGTTGACATCAATAAAATGGAAAAGTTTCAGGTCTTTACTTCAAATATGTAAAAAATAGCAAGCAGCAGGAAACAGGATATTTTCCAAGGATTTGTATGACTGGGGAGCAAGGCTTGCTCTGCAGTATCATTTTCACATATATTTCCTTAGAAAAAGTTTGATTTTATATTGGCTGTCTTTTTAGAAGTACTTCACGTTGAGACTTGAAACTATGCCTGCTAACTAGTTTTAACCTGCTCCTTCTTTTTCTGAACATCATCTTTTCATATCTAATTAATTTAAGGTGGGTATGGTCACGTGACCTCTAACTAAAAAAGGCCTGTTGTTTTATTAACAAAAACAGTAATATATAGAGCACACACCCGCGAGACGAAAACCACTTGTCCGCCACCGTTGGTCAAAGTCCACGGGTTGGTCCAGGAGGGTGAAGAGAGTGTGGGCGATAGGGAGGGGAGTGGGACAAAGAAAGCATAGACACGGGGTTGTTTTGTTTCTTCAAATGATAATTTTTAATGATTAAAAGAAAGGTTTTTAAAGTTACATGAGGGGGAACGTGTGATGATGCTTACAACCATCGTCCCTTCGTATATTTCGTATAACTCATCATGCTACTATATAAAACAACTTAAACAACTGATACTCTGATACTTTGCCTGACTGACACTTTTGGGGAACTATTTTCTAAAATGTTATCGAATCTTTCTGAAAACTAGTAGTTTTCGAGAAATTCGGAAAAACCAAAAACTCGTGTTTAACTTAATTAAATATGCAAAATTCAAGCTTAAAGTTATGGAAGTTAGGCGTTGTTATACGACAACTTGCCGACACAATAAGAAACAAAAAATTGATTTTTAATTTAGATACATTAGTTATCAAATTGTTTATATTTAACAAGTATATGAGAATTTGAATAGATTTATCGGGTTTTCTTGCTTCTTTAAAGTTAAAGGATGAAACGATATGAAGTTAGATATTTCCTAAGTTAAGAGATTTTATACTGCACAACTGTGTGTAACAGAATAAGGCCCAGTAGGACTTCTCCCTTTCTCTGAGTCTGAAAACAAGTTTTTTGACCTAGTTAACAAAAACATATCAGTAATTTGGAATAAAAGCGACCGGTCTAATTTTCATGTTGGCCATCTTGACGGAGTAATGAGCGCTTTTCCAAGTGAACCAAGTAATGCCCTTTGCATCCTTTCCCCCATGTAGGTACAACCCGTTGAGTTGCAACTGTGACAATTATTGTACCACCAGCCTCCTTTATACAGAGTAGCACAGTTGTTGTCATACTTGTCGTTATCTCTGTCTTTGGTTGTGAAAGCCATTCCTTTCTGTGGTGATAAAGAGTCTCCTGCGTTTCCTACAAAATTATTAATATCAATAAATCTTTAGATTTGAATTGAGACAAATTAAGAAGAATAAGAATAATTTACATCTACTGTTCATGATACTATAATGACGTCTCCAATATAAAAAAAATGGACGTTTAAAAATTTGGATACAGCTAGCAATGTGAAAATAACATATAGCAGTGTAATTGATGTTGAATGCAGTTAGTTGGTTCTTGACTTGTACTTTAAATGATAAGATCAATAAACAGGGTTATCAATTGATTATCAATTATTATCAATTATCAGGGTTATCAATAGATTATTAACACAGGGTTATCAATAGATTATCAATTCATGTCAAAAGTATCATATGATTTGTTGCTTTAAAAAAAAGTTATATTTTACTGTTAAGACCTTGCTTAAACAACTCTTTCCTTAGGGCAAGGAAATTTGATCAAAATCCTACCCCCTTTTCCCCTTCCACAGAGCTCACACTAGCATACATAATTTTGATATGTAATAATTCAGATGTAAGAAATAATACACAAAGTTAAGTTAATTACCTGAGTATGTCCCAAGACTTAACTTGTATCTATTGATTTCATCCGCCACTCCAAACAAACTATGCACTGCGTAAGCTGTCTTCCTGTTCCAATCTTCAAGATCAACTCTCAACTTGTAGCTTTGTTGATGGGTCAAACGGTGGATTTTATCCAGTCCAAGCCAGAATTCTTCATTTAAATTTCCAAAGCCATTTTTGTATTCAGACCAACCTCGGTAGAAATCAGTCTTTCCATCCAGTCTACTTTGGATTATTGTCCATCCTCCGCCGTCGGTGGTCTGGTCACAATAAACGCTGAATAATCCTATTCCATCCGGGTCTATCTTGTAGACGCCATTTTGTTTCTGACCACAGTTGTAAATCTCAGCACAGTTTTTGGGGACTGGAGAAATCAAATTCATGTTTCTAAGACCGTAAGATTATTTCAAAGATTTTTTTTAAAAAGCACGTGTTTTATTAGTTGTGAATTTCTGCCTTTAATTTTCAATATAATTTTATAAGAAATATTTCAGGCGCGTAGTCACTAGTGTGGTCTTTATCTGAAGTACGAACAAGCTAAAGTATAAATGATCTAGAAACCCAAGTAAGCTGAAAGAAACATACTGCATTCTTTATTTCTTGTTCAGTCGAAATAGTTTTGTGAATATAAGCAAAGAACAAACCCTCCTTTCCTAGTTTGAGCAACCTTGGCGCAAACAAAACATTGCTGTGGTATTTTCATTACGAAATCTTGGGTTGCGTACAAGTAGAATGTTAAAACTAAAAACAAATGCTAAAAATTTCAATATTTTTTGGTCACTTCATTTATGCAAGTGCCTATATGATGCTAAGAGCCTTGATTTTTAAAACCAATTAGAAATGCCAGGGCCGGGGCTTATCTCCAAATTCGGTAGCGTTGAGCAAATGAGAGTCTTTGACTCCCCCTGGACGGGACACTAATCCATCGCAGGTTAGCTCCCAGCAGACGCTAATACTCATTTATCAACCCTGAACGATGGAAAGCTGAGTTGGCTTAGGCGGAAAAGAAGGTCACACAAATATTCGGATCTCGCCAAACTGCTGGGATTGAACTGGGGATCTTGTGGTTGGAAAGCAGAAATCTTACCAACTGCGCTAACCATGTCCACCCAGCTGGATAGCAAAACTGTTAATGAATCATACATTCTCTGCAAAATTTTCATCAAAGCACCGAAACAGTGTTTAACATATCTTTCTGATATTTCCAGTGTTCCAAGATTAGTTTTCTCGTAAGTCACCTTGTGTCCTCTTCTTGAGTCCGCAATAATTACAGTTGAGCAATATAAAGTGTTTGAAGTATTGATTTTTAATGGTTCATCCCGTTTCTTTGTACCAAGTTGTGTAAATTAAGTTATAAAAAATTCGCACTTAAGAGTTGTACAGACAGACCTATTTAATATTAATTTGAATGTATAAGTAATATATTTCAAGTAAAGATGTCTGAGTTGTTTTTTAAAACTCGTGGAAACTTAGAAAGGAGTTTGATTTGGAGTCAATTAGTTTAGAGAAAATGTTTTGATGTTTTCTTTCAGTCTTGTTGAAGTCGCAAAGTAGGAAATCTGTTGATCATTTAAAATCTTACCCTTACTTCTCATCAGTTGATAGATAACCACAGGGGTCCGTTCACGAGAGATAGGAAACACGAGATCAAAATTCTATGCCATATTAAGTCTTAACTAAAACCGCTACAATTTTCCCTAAAATTACTAAGCTAAAAGTTTTTCTTTAACGTTTTTGGTTTGGGCGGCTATGACGTAATACCAAAATAAAATCTTAGACAAATAAAAATATTTTTTCTCTACCTCTTTTGATAATATCTCATTGATTAAAGTCAAAATGGAGAAAGAGCTGATGCCAGCTATAGCAATCAAACCAAACCTTCAGTGGCAGCAAAGAGAGATAGCTGGATATAAAACTAAATGTTAAGAGACATTTGTAACACTTTCCGGGTAAAATATGGTAATACAGTTTGTTTAAAACAAGGCAATAGTCAACAGTGAGGAAACAATAACTTTATTTCATGAAGATTAGTCTCCCCATTCATATTGCTCGTGAACTGTTTTTTTTTTACTCTTTGCTTGTTTTGTATGACACATCTTTTTGGTGTAATATATATTTCGTTTTGAATGAACACTTACTTATTTTTTTTCTTTTTGCAGAATTCGGAAATGTGATCGAAATTCGCCTAAACCCAAAGGTATGGTCAAATCATATTGGTACATGACAAACCACACGCTCTAGAGACTCGATATTCAGACTGAAAAATTTCTCGCGTTCTCAATTTTATACTAGTAATAGCTATCTCTAAGTGCCAACGAGCAAGACAAAACTTAATTTATTTTGACGATTTGTTTAAACCTCATTGGTGTCACAACGACGTATCAAAGTTACGCTTAGAAATTTTAAAGAAATGCTTTCTGGTTAAAAACTTAATAATTAAAATCTTTCGACTGTTCTGTTACAGCCGTCATCAGACAAAAAAAAATGAAGTTATAAATGTAGCTCACAAATGGACGAGAAAAGAATGTTTTGGTTTTTATACCTCAATGAGCTTTCCACAGAAATCAAACCTGATTCCGCCACATGATTCCAACTTACCTGGGGATATCAGAACAAATAAACCTCTCCAAGCTCCACATAAAGAAAACACAACCCGCCGCACTTCCAATTTACCGAGGAATTACGCTGCCCAATGCCTCATTTATCTTTAGCACACTCCCAATGGCTGCAGTTTCGATGCAGCTCTTAACGTACCTCCGATTAGCCTATGATCCTTATTCTACATCTCTTACTAACAGTCGAGATTTGTTTCGCTTGAATACTATCCTTGTACAGCTCTATAATGCTGCTGCCTCGCCTGCCTCGCATTTTTACTCGCTGGCTCGTGGGAATTGTAACATTCCATATACCAAAGAAACACAATTCCATACCCAGTTCCTGATTACATATACAATATATGCGTATTACATATACAATATATTTAATTTGTATTTCATATTCTTTAGTTGATTTGCAACTGCATTTTGTGACCTCACTTAAACCGAGCCTAAGCTGCCAAATGTTTCGTATTAATTTTGTCTTAGAGCCTGTTCACACGAGGCGAGATATCTTATACAATAAAGTACTGTTTTATCTCATTTCCAATAACAACTGTTTTGTTACTGCATGAACCTACAGATATAAGGTATTTTTATACTCATGCACATTGTGTATTTACCTCTGTTTTTGCGGGCCATTGGTCTTAAAAATCTCATGAAGGCCTGTGGCCCAAAATGACAAATAAACACTGTTCTCAACTATGAAAATATCTTAGAATGGAAAAAATACCTTATATCGTGGCAAACGTGATATTTCTAATACCTGTTGCCCGCAAAAACAAAAGAAAATACACACTGTGCACGAGTGAAAATACCTTATACTGTGTACTTTTAAATGTCATTGTTTTATACTTGTGTAACAATTTCTTTCGTTTTTCATTTAGAACTTTGGATTTGTAATCTTTGATAGCGCAGATCCAGTTGAGCAGGTTCTGGCAAAAAGGGTAAGTCACTACATGTACTTTGGCTTTAAATCTCTTCAAGGCTGTTGCGCAACACTCCTTTGAATGTTGCTTTTAGAACCTGGAGCTTTTTAACTCATAAACATAAACATAACTGTAGTGGTTGGACACCCTAAATAACTCATAATCTAGTCGGGTACTGTATAAGATTTGCATAATGGCGTTGGTTCACGCTTTGAGAAGCTTAATACTTTTCCTAATTTTCTACACTTTTCAATCCCCACGAGTTCCGAAATGCTCAAATTTTTAAGATAAGTGCCACCTCTGATAATTCGGTGTGTTTTTACTTCAGAAATTTCTTATATGGCATTACTTTTAAGACTCTTTGTTCGCCCATCAGAATGCCTCGTGTTAACAAGATCAAACTGGCTCACATCACAACTTGGCAGCAACTTGGTATATTTTTTAACCTTGCTAAACCCGTTCTTATGGCTAAATTTTGTACACTTTATATATTTTATCATGTGGTGACATAACATCTAAACCCTGGTCCTTTTTCTAGAATTCAGGGGAAGCCGAAGTGCAATGTTTGTGAACGAATTATAGCCTGCAATCACTGAACCCGTGCAATGTTTATCATGCGGCTTCGATTTACATTATAAATGTACTGGTTTGTCTGTTAAAAAGTATCGAGTTATCTGCTTAACAAACTCTCCGTTGATATGTGTCAAATGTTTATTTGATGTTCTCCCAAACAGTTTGGATGACACATTTTCATCTCAAGCCAGCTCGTTTAGCATAACGAATGACCCTTCTGTAATTTCTGACCACGGTCTTACTTGTCTTCTGGCTAATGCTCGGTCAATTAGAAATAAACTTCAGGCTTTTCACGCGATGGCTTATTCCGCTCGTACCGACATTATCGCTCTCACCAAGACATAGCACGACAGTTCCGTTCTTATTCGTGAAATTCTTTCAAGTGGCTACTCTATATTTAGAAGAGATTGTTCGCACCGAACTGGAGGAGGAGTGTTACTCGCCTGTAGAGACGACCTCACACGCATTAGGGGGAATGAGTTTGAGGCAAATGACTGTGAGCTTATTTGGTGTGAAATGTCTTCCACTCATGGCTCAAGATTTCTGTTTGGTGTTTTTTACCGTCCACCTGACACTAAAACCTGGACTTGGTCGCTGAATCTTTTAATCTGATTTTGAGACTCAACATCGATACACTTTTCTTGGTTGGCGATCTCAATCTGCCACATTTTGACCGTGTTAATCAACTACCTCTTTTTCGCAACCAGCTACATATCAACACTTTTGAATTGCGGAATGATTTATTCCTTACTCAAATGAACCATCACGCTACTAGAAACAATAACATTCTGGATTTGGTTTTCACTTCTAACCCTGACCTGATCTACAATATGTCTGTCTGTGAGAGTCTCGTCAACTCTGACCACTAAAATGTAAATTTTAACATCAATCTCAAAGAGAATTCTGTCGTTCTAAGACGTAAGTATGTCTTCGACTATAAAAAAGCTAACTTTAAGGAACTCAAGAACACAGCGCTGGAAATAACGGCCGGTCAACGGTCATTGACCCGCGATAATTAACCAATGACCGCCCCAAAAGCTTTAACTATGATCAAGACGACTGGTGGGATTTATAAAAATAAAAAAATACAAACTAAATATATAAATTTTTCACAGTTTATTTTGTTTATTTTTCCTGATAAAAATCAAACACGCGATGCGAACGTTAGTCCACGTATTTATATCCTTTATAATCATGTTCTACAAAGTACAACCTGCTTAGCACATGCAGAGATAAAAATGGCTACCATGTACGGTAGAAACATGTCGGAAGAATGAAAACAAGTGGAATTTATAAGAAATAGACGCTGTATTTAACGCTATAAAACATCGGCAAAAATTGATTTAAAGGCTGTTTCGGGGGTCTTCAAATGCAAAATTTTCTTCGTGTCCAACCATGGTGGGCGACTGGGTTTTTAGGCAAGTTTACTGTAATGGCCGGCAGGATTTTTGCTTGACCGGCGAACAAGCAAATTATCTGGTCATGATGACCGGCAGACATTAATTTCTTATTTCCAGCGCTGAGAACACTCTTCAAAATACCCCCTGGGACGTCACGTTTTCGGATAATGACATCAACGTTACTCTTAGTAACTGGAAGGAACTTTTTGGTCAGCCGTGAAAGAATTTGTCCCAAAGAAGAAGATTTAGGACAAGCTGATTCCACCTTGGATTGACAAAGAGGTCAAGGCCTTGTGCCGAAAGAAAGGTAGAGCTAGCAAGAAAGCCTTGAGAACCAAAAGTCCTGAAGATATTGACAGTTTCAATGCTTTACGGCGTGATTGTAAAAAGCTTATACGATCAAAGTATAATGTCTATTTACATGATCTTGCAAGAGATGTCTCTAATTACCCAAAAAAGTTCTAGAATTTTTTCAGCAGTAAAATAAAAATTAGAAATATACCCTCTGTTATTGTAAAGGACGAATCTAACAGTCATCCTATAATTGATCCTCAAGAAAAGGCGGACTTATTTAATAGAAAGAATTAAGAGAAAGATATCATATATAAGCCCTTGGCGGGATTCGAACCCCACATCTTTGGTTTTTTAGTCTGACGTGTTAACCACTACAGTTACCATCTATATAACATTGTCCGGCTGCAATGGTTGGTCCTTGTGGTGTAGTGGTTGACGTCAATGAAGTGGTTGACGTTAATGCTAACGTCACTCCTGTCCATAAATCCGGTGTTAAAAACTTGTTCAGTAACTACAGGGGTATTGTCCGTTGGTATCCGTCGTGTCCATAGTGCTTGCGAAATGTGTATACTTCAGAATCCATAACCATGTACAAAGCTCCTCATCTAAATTCACTACAACATGGCTTTCGTCACAATAGATCCTGCGTCACCAAATTGATACAGTATGTTCATTTTCCGGCCTTAACATTGGACATTGGTGGTCAAGTTGACACCATCTATTTAGACATGGCTAAAGCTTTTGACAGGGTTCCACTTCAAAAGCTGTTGTATTAAGCTATGATTCTTTGGCTTTCGTGACCCGCTTTTAAAATGGATTGAGGATTACCTAACGAACAGACGACATCGTGTTACGATTGAAGGAATGGTTTCTCAGTGGAAATCAGTTACCTCAGGTGTTCCACAAGACTCCCTGATTGGACCGATTTAGTTTCTCATATGGATAGTTATGCTGACCTAAACTTAATTATATCAGAATTTAAGAAACAATAAATCCTATAGATACCCGTGCAATTAACTATGTACATTCGTTTTCCCTTTTTTTCCCGTGTTTGCATATTATGTATTTGATCCTATTTCCTTTCCATTTTGTTTTCTTTTTTACATTTGAACGTTTTTTCTAATGATGCGTCTATTCACTGCCTGCCTCGAATAGCTTCGCTATTTGCTGGCGATGTCCTATGTTTGTATTTGTAACATCTTTCTTGAAATAATGGTTGTTGTTGTTGTTATATGTATTATTGACATTAACTCTGATCTGTCTCTTGGTGCCTTTTTACCTCGTTATACTGATGACGCTAAGTTATGTAGAGTCATATCGAATCATATTGACTGTAACATCCTAAGTATATACTTAAATTCTGTAGTGATGCTTGGGGCTTGAGTTTTAACCTAAAAATGTGCATACAGCTGCGCACCACTAAAAAGAGAAACCCTGTGTGTGCTACCTATCAGCTTGGTCATAATGATTTATCCTTAAGTAAGAAAGAAAAGGATTTAGGAATTGCTATGACACATAATCTGTCCTGGCGTGACCATGTTATGTCTAAAGTAAATACTACAAATCGAGTGCTAGGCCTCATTAAAGGACCTGGGGTAAACGTCCTATCAAGAAAGTCTTTTTGGTCTTATATATCTATCTGGTAAGGCGTCACTTGGAGTACGCTTTTGAAGACTGGTCACCTCATCAGGCATATCGAGTTGATATTCTGGAAGGAGTTCAACGGAGGGCAACAAAAGTCGTTGTTAAGAACACAAAACCCTAGGGAGAAAGGTTGAAGGAACTTAAGTTATTATCCTTAGCTTCTAGGAGAAATTACTTTGACCTTATTTTTCTTTGTAATTGTAGACTAAATTTGTATGATATAAATATATCTGATTTTTTAGAGCCAGCAGGTAATTCCTCTTATAATTTTAGAATCACTAAATGTCCCTATAAAATCAAATATGCCAGAACAAACACTCTGAAATTCTCTTATTTCATCGTGTAGTTAAAGAATGGAATTATTTGCCTCTGTCTCTTAGGGAAACTTTCAAGCGTGACCTTAAAGTCCATTTAATCCAAAGAGATCAATTTTTATAATTTTTATGATTTTATTTTTATTAGATAATAATTAGATATTTTTTCATTCTACGTGTAAATCGTATAGTATCGTAGTATTATATTATATTGATTATCTAGTGTAAGTTTTATAGATTTCTTTTTATTTGTACTTATTACCAAGATATCCTCGTGTTTGAAGAAACTATATTCCTGTTTAGAGGTTTTCCTCAGTTTATTTTTGCTATTAAAGTAAAGTAAAGTAAGAAAAGTATGTATCAGAAAAGTAGTTTGAGGGAAAAAACAAAGAAAAAGGAGAGATATGGTAAAGAAAAAGCTTCAGGAAAGCTCAGTTGGCATTAGTGATGAAAGTATCAACTGAACGTTTTTTGAGTTCCCGTTTAAAACAAGGAGAACTCAAAGTTTTTAGTCGGCTCCTCTGGTGGTAGGCAGTAATCTGCCATCATTAGTCTGATATTTTACCCTCTAGTAGTCTGATATTTTACCCTCCAGTAGTCTGATATTTTACCCTCTAGTAGTCTGATATTTTACCCTCTAGTAATCTGATATTTTACCCTCCAGTAGTCTGATATTTTACCCTCCAGTAGTCTGATATTTTACCCTCTAGTAATCTGATATTTTACCCTCTAGTAGTCTGATATTTTACCCTCTAGTAGTCTGATATTTTACCCTCTAGTAGTCTGAAAATTAATGTAATTGAGCGTTATGTTCTAGATCAAAAAAAGGAGTTAATGTTCACGAGATTTGCATCTTCCTAAGGCGATTATCAGGCATTTTAACTTGAAATGACTAAATCATGGTTTACCTGCTTTCAACAAACTATGCAACAAGTAATTTACTATTTTTTATCTTTTTGGTCTTTGCGTGTCCATTCATTCATTCTTTCGTTCATCCAATTATTCATTGCTGGTGTTTGTTAAAACCATCCTACCTTTCTTTTCAACCAGGCATCATGCATTCTAACCATTTATTCATTTCAGCCACTCATTTATTTCAACCACTCATTCATTTCAACAATTTTTCCATTAAATCCTTTGATCGTTCGTAATTTTATGATTTGTATGCCTTTCTAGAATGTTGACTTGTTTCTAGAAATGATCTCAAGTTCCCATTCTTTCTCAACAGCCAATCAAGATTGGAAATCATGAGATAAATATTGAGGAGAAAAAGCCGAGCGGAACTATCGGTCGTGGTGGTGGTGCTGGGAGTCGTCGTGGCGACTCCGCTGGAGGCATTGGAGCAAGGGGGCGTGGTGGACAGCGAGGCGGCCAAGCTCGGGGAGGAGGAGGCTTTGGTGGTGGTGGACGAGGCGGAAATGCAGGACCGGGAAGCGGTGGACGAGGAGGACGTCGTGGAAGCGGTGGGCGTGGTGGCGGTATTGGCGGCGGAGGAAAAATGAAGCAGTAATGTTAATGCGGCCTCTGTGCTGCTCTGTCATAGAATAACTTGTCTTTTTATTGTGTGTTCTCACTTTCTTCAAAATTTCGGGCAAGTTCACCTCTTCTAGACTGCACACTGTTTCTTATTTGGGATCTCGTCCGATGCTCTTTGAATGTTAGCGGTGTTAGTTTACGGAAAATCTCGGGGTTTTTTTTTGTTTTGTTTTTGTTTTGAGAATACAATGATTGCATTGATAAGGATCCCAGTTCCAAGCAAATGTGCAGGTAGATTTATCGAAGTGGCCACCTCGAGCTGCTTTTTAAAGTTTTAATTTCAATGTAACGTCGACAGCAAGAAAGTGTTTTGGTTCTCGCGTACTGTTTCCTTCCATACACTTCATCCGACCCAACTGCTCTACCCTGAAAATCTCAAATCTAATGTATTCATAGAATAACGAGTGGAGTGACTCGACATTTTAAGATTTTCAACTCGCTTTTGTGGGAAAATTGATGTGAAGATATTTATATTTCTTCTACCTGTCAAAACCGAGTAAATAATAAAATTGAGAAAAGGTGATATTTATAATTTGCACAGCGCGCTGATTATTGCATACTGTAGGTTGAGGATATTTAAGACTTATTGACTGGTCCCGATGGAAACATCGGGGGTCCATAAAACATGTTGTTTCCCAAGGAGATCAGTCAATAAGTGTTTTATTATATAGTAAGTTTCAAAAATAATGAAAAAAAATGAAAATTCGTAACAAAAACGTAGCCAGAACTCAGAGACAAACTTTTAATTTGCAATTAATACCCAACGTAGCTAACAGTAAAAATTGTGATGTGACGTAACATTCACGACTTCCGGAATTATTAACCCGTTGTGGTTAATGTATTAACCCCTGCTCAAACTGGTTCAAACCTGACAAACACGTTTTTGTGGTAAACAGTTGGATTTCTTGCCTTTCACGAGAGGTATTTGTAACCAATCAGCTTCTGGAACAAATGAAATTTGAAACTTGCTATTTAACAATTCAGTTTTGGTTGAGCACGAATGGACTATTCGGATTCGGAGGCCATAAGGGCGAGTGGAATAATTGTTTTAGTAAAATCCAACTAGGTTAAAAAAATATCGAGGATAAAACACTTTTCGCTAGTTAAAGCTAGACTTTAATTTTACTTTTGCATCAAAACATTACAAATACGGCCAAGCGTACTCACTAGATTAGACTTTGAAATCTTTTCCGTCTTGCTGCTTCACTGCAGCAAAAAAAAAACTTTCAGGCAGTCATTTAGCTCTTCTTCCTTCATCTCTTCTATCGGAGTTTCAATCCTTGTTTGGCTTGAAAACTGTTCTGTAAATAATAGTTTGTCAAAAAGAAGACAAAAATAGTAGTTGCAAAAGGATACAAATTTACGGTAACATTTGTCAACAGTTGAAATTTATTATGTGTATTCCTACCGTTAAATATCTTCATTCCATATATAGTTCTTTGCAGATTTTGGTATGGATTTATGTAATAATGAGCTCAAATACTCATCCGAAACTTCAGCAAAACGCGATTCAGCCGCCATTGTTTTGGTTTA
>JAOTRI020080325.1:0-16499 GCA_028564885.2 Zoanthus sanctaehelenae
AGAGCAAAGGCAGCACTTTCTCCTCAATTATTTTAAGACCCTGAGTGTTGGTCCGGCCGGGAATCGAACCCGAGACCGCCCGCAATTAAGGATCTTTTCAGAAACAGAACAAACAGAGTGATTGTTTTTATTATTATTTTATATTATTTTAATCAACGGTATTATTATCGTTAGAAATCCTAAAGAAGCGAGTTAAAAACAACGATCAAGGATCCCTCGGGTTCCTTCTGCATTGTCATTAATATCCAATAAACCATTATGGCGTCATATACTACAACTACCACCATGCCTTGCCCACGCAATTAGGGCCAATTGTTTTAATAAGGGAATAAAAATCTGAATCAATGAAAATACGCAAAGTATTCTGGTCTTTGTAGCAAAATGGCAAATGTCCCATTTTCCCATCTACTTAACTAAGTCCTATTGATTTCCCTTATCTCTAATAAATTCACCAATAATCCTGCATAGCAGTGTACACTCTCAACCACAATTTTCTTTATTATTATTATTATTATTATTATTATTATTATTATTATTCAGTTCTAGTACATTTCCTATTATTGCTGTTGTTATTATTTATAAGAAATACAAACGCGAACATTATCTGTCACTGATGACATCGACTGTTTCTTGAGATTGCATTGAGTGTTTTTGTAGTATGTCATCGGTATGTAGACGGCGGCGTCATCGTCCATCCTTACTTATCTTCTAAGAAAACTTTAGCCTGTTTGTTAGCTATGCCATACTGCACGACCAGACCCAAAAAGTCAAAATAGTTTCCCATGATTGCTAGGTTTACTATTAGTTGAGTTACACTTATAGGGTAATGCCCGCTACCAACGCGACCTAACTGCCCATTAATATTTAGTTGATTCTAATAAGCTGCTCGTATGCTTGTGCTATCTATCATTGTAGGTAGATCCCACAAGTTCTACCCGCTCGTCTATACGCAATTAATCATTCATAAAAGCTATTCAAAGAATAGGTACTGTGGTTGTGGAGACTGACTGTGTTTTTTGAAGCGGTACTAGCAATGACATGAATGGTCTTCGCAATTACGTACTCATTTACTCATTGTATAGCTCCTAATGGTATTAATGGTCCCTAAGCAAGTAAGGCTTTATTGTTGTAGCACCAAAAAGAGTGGTTTGGGGATCCGCTCATAGCTAATTTTGTTAGCGCTACACCTGTATCGCCGTTGACATGGTCTCGATTCAATTTTTATTATTCGCAATGTAGGTTAAACCTAAATAAGATAACTAATCCTATTTAACATTGTCCTAAGTTATATTGTTCTGTATCGTTAATAATTTATACTTCACTTAGAGGTCCTTTGTGTGTAATTTTTGCTTCAAAAGAGCTAGATAAAATGACTGACAAAAGATAACGTGACATTCTAGACAGCAGATGTAATCCCAATCCATGTTCAAACAACGGTATGTGTCTGGAGTCTATTGACGGTGGATACGAATGCTTCTGTGCATCTAATTTCTCAGGACCTAACTGCGAAGGTTTGACTGTGACTGAACGTACTATTACAGATTGCGTGTTATTTGTATTTTCTCTTTCCATAGCAATTAAATTGACGTTTTGTATTAGGGAACTCTTAAGACGGCTATCACTGACTTTCGACCTCGAGGTCACGTGTTCGATTCCCGGTTCTACCGAGATCTGAACATTAATGTGATATTTTTTATCGATAGCATTCACCGAGTTTTTCATTCTTGCATGAAAGGTTGTAAAATGTAGTTACAGCTTCTTCTGGGAGCAAACCCTCGGTGAATTAGTGTCCAATCCATGCAATGGATTTCAAAGACTCTCGTCCGCTCAACATAATAGAAACCCTAGATAAGGTCCAGCAACACTGGCTAAGTAGTTTTACTGGCAGCATAAGAACTCTGTTGTTATAACCAAGTAGTTACAAGGATGTGGTAGTTTGCAATTTTGTGCCTGTGAGGTAAACACGATTTTGATATTTTTTGTCCTCACCTTAGTCATAAATTTAAACCTGATCAAACAAATTAAAATAGTGTTGTAAATGTAACTTGTTATTATGATACATGTGTTTTTGATTTTCTTATATATTTTGTCCTTGAGATTTGATTCCCGACCATGCTAGGTGTTGAACATTCATATGTTTTTTCCCCAGCCACACCGTACTCTTAGTCGTACTATGAACGAGTATTGTAAGTTGGCTGGTACAGTTTTCCTCTTCTTTCAGACAAAAATATCGTAAATACTCCATAAGTGCAATCACAGACTGCTATTTAAGTTAAAGCTATTAAGTTTAAAGTGCATATGAAGGAAAAAATTTTGTTTTCGCAGTTCAAATGTAGGTTACTTCTAGGTTCAATTTCTAAAAACAATTTTGAAATCTGACTTTTATTTATTTTTTATAGGCGCTCAAAGTTGCAAATTCTAAGTCTTGGAATCTAGGTTCTAATTAGGCTCTGACGTCATCAAAGTCTTTCGCCTTCCCGATTTTGCATTGTGGCCATGTGGTGTCGTACATTCTCTTACTTTCATGTTGAGCTACAACACACGGATTTCCCATATTTTTAAAGCTCTAAATGTACGACACCATAATGCAAAGTCGGGAAGGCAAAGGACTTCATATGCACTTTAAAGACAGCCGTTTAACTTTAATGTATCATTAGCTTTCTTTGGTTGATATAGTTAGATCTGGAACTGCGATTAAATCTATACAATATACCTTTATTGATATCATTGTTTATACACTACTCACATTAGCAAAAGAAGATTGATACGATTTGAGTTTAAATCCTTATGCAAAAGTGATGAAACGTGTCGCTGTACACATACAATTTCTGAGGTAAAGCAGGGGGCCTAAAATCCTGCAAAAAGTTTAGATGAGTATATAACATATCAGGTTTTTTTTCGCAGTTATAAAAATTGATGCTCGTCTTTCGGATGTTTGTTGTTTATTAACAGTGAGCTTTTTTACAGAGGTTGGAGAGTATTCATATTCCTCAGCACCAAAATTTTTTCCAGGAAAAGGTAACATTTCTAAATGTGATAAATTACATCTCCATCATTATTGTTTTTATCATTATCATCTTCATCATCAAGATCTACATTATCGTCTTCGTCGTCATCGTCATCATTATCATCAACAACATTGTCAACAACATTTTCATTACAGTCATAAACTTCGTCATCAAGATTGTCATCAACATCATCACCATCATCATCATCATCACCATCATCATCGTCACCATCATCATCATCACCATCATCATCGTCACCATCATCATCATCATCGTTAACATCATCGTCGCAGTTACCAAAAAAGGATATCAATAATTTTAATTAAAGACGAAACAATAATTTCACGATAGAGAACTCGGAAAAAATCCGAGCCCCAGATGTGATTTAAACCCTGGTCTGTTAATACAGGGCCAAAATGTAGATTTTGACTCTGGGCCAAGTTGCTCAAAGGCTGGTTAATTTTAACCCTGGGTTAAGCAAACGTTCCAACAGGAATTTCTTCTTTTAGAAAAGGTAAACGGTTATTTATTGGTACTGTTTGGATTTTTCTAGAAAAAGTCTTGTTAATCCCAAAATTACAGCTAAAATCTTCGCTTGTAAGAGTGGAAACAAGATTGTGTGTTAAAAATTTAGTCCCGGGTTAGTGCTAATCAGTTTTTAAACAACTGGGTCCAAACGTAGAAACGGGTCCGACGATACATAAGATATTTGAACAGTTGTTCTTTGAAGAATAAAGAAGTATTGATAATGTTTAAGTGTAAAAACAAATTAAGTGTAAAATTAATAATTATCTTTAAGATTGCTTGTAAATCCTTCCTTTGTGTTTCGAACTGCTACCGCAAAGATTTGTGGGATACTCATTTTGTCTGCACGACAAAAACGGAGAGCAAACCGATTAATTTGGCAGTATAGTATATAGTATATAGTATATAGTATAATATAGCCTAGTAAAAATGACACCTTGACACCTTTGGGTTGTTTAATAAAGCGTTAACCCCATGAATGGTTAGTAGTTTAAGGTTTATGCAGTGTATGGCCATTTGAATATCCGTTTGATATGATGCTTAAACTTTGATTTGATCATTTTTATTCTGTAGAGGAGTGCAAACACTGTGGAAAGAATGCACACTGTGTCGGAGGTCACTGCATTTGTAGGACTGGTTTTGTAGGGGATGGACTGGAGTGCTGGGGTAAGTATATTTCTTCACTTGTATTATAATCAATGGCATTATCATTGTTTTCATCATCATCGTGGCAGCGTGGTGCATTGGTCAGAGTTTAAGATTTGAATGAGGAAGACCCAGGTTCGACTCTCCAAATCAGACCACAGAATGAATAAGTCCTTGGTGATCCCAGGGACAAATTTTCCACCCTTTGTAAATAGCCAACTGGTTTGCCACCTACCAATTGGGATTCTTAAGTGGGGAAGAGGGAGATTTTAACATGACACTGAAAAGCCTCTTTGGGAGTTGTCATTAAGTGTGTTTTTATTTATTTACTCATTTACTTATTTATTTATTTATTTATTTGTTGCCATCGCCGTCCCTAGCTTTCCTGCCATCATTTTGATGGTCGTTAAGGTCATCTTTTTCATCCGCATCTGTCATCGTTATATATCGTCATCATTATCATTCATGTCTTTATTCAATCATTCTCATCATCCTTCTCACTATTATGACTAGTTTCTTCATTTATGGCATACTCATAAAAATTTGAAGCAAGAACATATTTTAAAGATATCTAACGATCAAGGAAGGAATCTTGTTTATTTTCACCCTATCTTTTTTTCTCACACCATTTCATTGGTATGTAATCAATTGGGAAAGGTCGACATTTTGCAAAGTAACAAAAGCCTTGCACTCCAATTGTTTTGCATAAATCAAGATTTCTTTATTTTCTATTCCTCGAAATTCAGGGAAATAAAGGTATGTATCAAAAACAAATAGTAGTTAAGATGCTAAAGTTAAGAAACACTTCATCTTGTGGCAATTGAGAAACTTTTTCCAAGATTCCATTATAACGTTTTTTTCGCTGGAGCCCTTAAGTAGCAGGAAGCAACTCCCGTGTTTGGTTTCACGGCGTTTTCTCGAACAGATCTATTTTTTGTTCACAGTTCTTACGAATTCAGAACAATCATATGTGTTTGTACTTAATCTTTGACGTCCCTGTAAGTTTTTATTGCCGTCAAAACGAAACAAGAATGGGGGATTGCCGTGAGAATTAATAGCTTGATTACTCCTGTAATTAAAGTGTAGTCTAAGACGAAGGTTTTGAAGTTTCTAGAACTCTGATGGCGGTGTCAGAGAGGATAAGTTGCAGATCAAACATGGTCTGGTAAAGGAAAGATCAGGTAAACTTGATCTTATTTCCTTCTTTTTATCTTTGAAATACGACGTTACAGAGCAACCAACGAGGATCGTTTTATCATATTAGAGGCCTTTAGATCAATTTTTGCATGAAATCTTGTCCTCTGCACAACGAGTTTGCTTAAAAAAGTGCGCACTCGTCCTCATCATCAAAACTTTTATATGGACTATCAAAACATCACTAGATATTTCCCGCGAATAGAGATTTTAAAATAAACCAGTCTGTAAAAACGTTGTGACATAGGCCTAGTATGTGAGCTGCTCGTTCCTATTTAGGGGCTCCTGGTTTCCTTACTACAAGAATTATTCTTCTACTATCTCATGTTTAACTTTGTCAGACGCTCTAACCATTTGCTTTGTTAACTGCAGAGCGAACTCAGGCGGACGTTAAGTGGACTTGTGATGTCAATCCTTGTAAGAATGGAGGAACTTGTAAAGATGGCATCTCCAAATGTGTTTGCCGTTTGGGATACGTTGGACAGTTCTGTGAAGGTTAGAAAGAAATTAAACAGTCTTGTTATAAAGCAAACCCTCCTTTGAATATAGGCAGCTGTCGAATGACACCATGTTTCTTTGTAGTGAAATCAAAGATAATTTTGAACATTTTCTTTCGGCTGATAATTTGCTGAAAAATAAGATATCGACCCTTGCTCACCATAGAGTCTCCAGTAGCTCAGTTGGTAGAGCATCCGACTAGAACACGGAGGGTCGTGGGTTCAATTTCTATCTTGGGCTCGGATTTTTTTCCGATTATTTTCTTGTCATTTACATCATTGAAAAATAAGATCTTAAAGTTAAAGAAGCTATCTTAATCATACTACACCCAACAACATCAAGGGGATAGCAGGATCGAAGTACCTCGCGCCTAGCATGAACACCATAACACCATTACACAGTAATTACTGAACGGGTGAGTGAGCATTTCAAGGAACCGTCGTCTAATGAAGTCAAAACATCGCGAATTGTGGTCTTTTCAGCGACAAGAACCCTGATAAATTGGAGAAATATATTTAACTGTTCAAGATTTTTTTCCATTAGGGGTTTAAATCTTCTACCGTTACTTTAGTGTTGGTTGTAGTATTTATTCGTAAATTGTTTTTTTTCCAAATATAATGCCGACTTCCACTAAAGTATCAACCAAACCTGAAAGCCCAAATCTTACAAACCGCCGCATTTGTAACCCCTATGGAAAGGCATACAAGAAAAATACTTCAAGTTTTTTTTTCAAGTTTCAAGTTTTATAAAAAGAAATGTTACAGTTTTGACTGGCCTGCAGGTAGCTAAGCTAATCGTTTCTAGTCTATCGAAACTGATGCAATTACAGGCTTCATTACAGTGTTAAATATTAAAAGAACTAGTGTATTAATGCGAGACTGAACAAGAAAAACGAATTTGAGATCCAAAGATACTGACATTGATTTTTGCTTTTCTAATGGTTCTTTACATCATATTGTTTTTTTATCGATTTCAGTGTAACATCAAGAGAACATATCGGGCATATAATATGAATTAAGCCTTATATTGAGCCATACATTCGTTGTAAGACTTCCATTACATCACAGGAGCACTATTCATGTATATTAGTATCTCCCAACTAGTGGACTATTGCAAATCCAGCATTTTGATTGGCTACGCTACTAGTGGTCTATTAGTAATAGTCATCGAGTAGCGAAATTCGCTGGTTTTGAAAACCGGTTATTGCTCCTAGTCCATTTGTCCTCGAGGACTAATTGTTAATTATCTTGAGAACGAGCTCCAAATTATATCGGTAAAACTTTCACTACATCACAGGAGCAGTATTTAGTTTATCAAAATTTAATGAGAAACGTAAGCGAGCAGTTTGTTCTTTGTAAAATCTTTGTGACTTTACTAGAATACCATTAAACATTCTTTATCCTTGCTTTTTGTCAAAATGAAGAAAAGTTACAAATTTTTCTACTTCATTTATATCTTTTTTATTTTTGTTGAATTTTCAGAATACGCACCACCGTCAGTTCATCTTAGCTTCGACCATGTTTCAAGCGCTACATTGTCAGATGATACCGGAGATGGCAATAACGCGGTTTTAGCGAATGGAGCGCAGATTGTACCACGTGGGGGAAAGTGCGGAGATGCAGTCAATCTTCTTGGTAGGGAATAATCACGCAAAATTGAAATTGAATTTCAAAAGAATGAGTTCGTTTCAGGTTTCCTATGTTTTGTTATTTATTTCCAACAAAATATTTAACAATATTCCAAGAGCGCGCGTTGGATATAAGATGGTAAATAGCCAACTTGGTGCGTAGTGCCGAGTTGGCTATAATCATTTCATATCCAACGAGCGCGAATGGAATAATTGTTTTATTAAATTTTATAAGCTTCATTTCCAAGCCCTTCGATACTTGAAAATAACAATAAAATTTTGATCTGACATTTTCCAGTTTGGCAAAACTTTATACAGTTATTTTCCATAAATGGTCATTCGGTATATGAGCTGATAACCGAGATTGAGTAAACCAATCATAACGCTAGAAACGCAATATTTGTTGTTATATTTATTTATGAAGAAGACGCTCTAGAAACGTTCATCGGGCTACCTTTGTTCAACGTCACTCTTCTTACAATGAATCTCGATGGTCGAGCTGACGCCTCAAGAAAAATGTGCTGACAGAAGAAATCATTACGCTTAAAATGGATTATGATTGAACTATGAATTTTTAAATTCTTCAACAGAATAAAGTCATTTAATTCATTTTGATGTAAATGAAATTATTCAACAGGATAAAGTCCTTGAATTCATGAAGATTCTTCAATAAAATCTTGAACTAATGGCAGAAATAGAACTTGGTAACTTCTGTTGATAGGGCTTTAACTTGACAGTTTATGTTTATATGTTATCTTACAGGTGGAGATATTTTGTTCGATGGCGCAAATTTTGAGAGGATTCCAAGGAAAGCGATAACAATATCTGTTTGGATTAAACTGGACACCAACCGAGGAATTCAGTCCCTATTTGACACCGTAGGGAGTCACTCAACACATAAGGATGGTCAATACCATTTCGAGATTGATAATGGCAAGGTTCGTTGGTTCCATCGAGACGAGCAGCACAGAACGGTATTCAGCGTCCTTACTCAACCCGTGATCAAAGAAGGTGTCTGGACCCAAATCGCTGCAACGTACAATGCTGACAAAGAAAGGGCAAGAGTGAGTTTTTTAGATTAAACTTTTTTATGATTGCCTGAATAATATAAAATTTTCTCGGAACCCTTGCAGTTCAAAGCAGACTAGCATCATGCTTTGTCAGAGATGCTACACAAATTTCTATTAGATGCCAGTTAGCGTTTTACATGGCGTGACGAATTATGTTTAAGGCTTTCAGAGCAAATCCATTTTTCGGATTAAGAGCAGGATATTATCTTCTCCAGCATGACACAAACAACAACAAGAAAACAACTTTCAGCGAAGAACGTGCATTATCATCAATCTACGCGGCCAAATAGCAAACTGCCCTCATCAAAGCATCTAATCAGCGGGCATAAATGACCGTGTGCGGGCGGCAAATTCATTTACCGCCCTGCTCCTGAATGGCTGAGGAGATGAAAACAGTTGATGTTAAATTGAATCGAAATTTGGTTCTATACATTGATTATTAAGTTTATTTTTTGGCTAGGGGACATTGACGAGACTATTTTTTGTCACTTTTCTATTAAAAAGCCAAAATTGTGCTTTTGTACAAGTTAGAGTGTACTTAAGTTCAGTAACATACTTATTAAAGATCAAGCTTATTTTATTGCCATAGACTCTTCATGATATGACCTTGTATATTGATGATAATGATAAGAACAAGACTTTTGTCGGGCATATTGTTTATTTGTGGCCCTCGTAGCATCATTTGCACCCTCGCTCCGCTCGGGCGCAAATGATGCTACTCGGGCCACAAATAAACAATATGCCCTCCAAAAGTCTAGTTATTGTCCTATTCAATACATGGCTGCGTTCTGTTTGATAAAAACTGTTTTTAAATTTATTAGTGTGACACCTGGACAGATTAAAAACACGTTTGCTCCTAAGGGTCCTTGAATTATAATTGCGTGCTGGTAAAAGGCCTTTTAGCTTGTGGTTGGAAAAGGCGTTCTGTTAACATTTTACGTCGTTTTCAGAGTGTGACGATGCTGCACTCATCAAGAAGCCTTTTTGAAAGCTTTATTCCGGGAAAATTATTTTGAGGGCTTGCCGCTGAATTCTTTCTAGTTCGTCTGAAAGGTACAAGGGAAGGCTGTTGTGGAAAATTTGACATGTTTATATTTAGTGACTGGCCGTACGCAAGCAATGTAAAAACAAACTGAAAATGCTATCTCGAACCCATCTTAATGGAACTACTCGAGGGGGTTCCCCGATAAATACCTAGATGTGTAAACGAGATACCGTCTCCTTCCCAACGCATTTTTATTTCTGTTACGAACTTGACAATGACAGGGCTCAATATAATCCCCCTCCCTCCCTCTACCTTCAGCCACTCGCCCCCAATCCTTTTCGCTCCCGTTCACACGTCCATTTCCTCATCCCAGTTCCCCATATATGAGTCTCCGGCGAAGGAAGAGGCTGTTTTGCAGTCTACCATATCTTGGCATATAAGCTTTCTGTAAACCAAAGGCACAAAGTTTTTAATCATTTCTAGTTTGAAGATTTTTTAAAACTATCGCCTAATGAGTGAAAAGCTGCGACCAAATTTTTTTTTAATTTCGAGCCCTGCTATATTTCACGTTTTCTTAATATATAAGAACAACTTTAAAAATACACAAGGCTCAGACGATTATCCGAAAATTACGAACAATATAAGAACAGGCTCGGGGTGAAGTTGAAAAAAGTGAAAATGCATGTTTCTAGTTCAAACTTTTCTGAATCTTCACTTCTCTCAGAAATAAGAACAATGTAAATTAAAAACAACTGAAAAAGCCCAAAATTTAAGAACAATCGAGCCTCGGTAAAGAAAACGTGTCAATGGCCCTTGGGCTTAACAAATTAAAAAAAAAAATACCTAAGCGGATGCTTTTTAACTTCCCTGTCGAAGAAAAGATTTTCGTTATCGCTAAAAAGCGGTTCTAGATTGTAAGCGGTCCAAAGTTAGTTAACAAAGTATATATAAATGCTAAAATGGTACTTTCTTCTACTTCTGTATTCGTGGGGCCAAAACGTCTTCATTGAATCACTTAAAAAATACCCCGTTCACACCAACAAAACATGTTTAAGCTTTGGTGTGAACGGGGACAAAGAATAGATATCTGAACTGACGTAGCTAGAATGCTGCTTAAAAGACAAGCAAAACAGTTAGTGTTCCTCAGCAGAATGCCTAAATTGTATGCAATTCTACAATTGAAGTTTGGCTTAACTCAATAATCTCACTGATTTCATTTCCTATGTTATTAAAGGTAATATTGCAGACCTCCCAATCCGGCCAAGCTAATGAAATATATATAAATCTGGAAATTGAACAAAATATGTGGAGGTCTCAAACATGGTTTTAATTAACCTATTACCAATTTTAAAAACTCAAACTAGGCGACTTGGTTGAGAAGAAATTTTTCGATCGTTCACCTTAAAGTATCTAGCCTGCGCTCACTGATCAGCGGCTGTATTCGCAGAATATGAAGTTTCATTACAACGTAATTCGTCGGTTTCACCGTTTTTATTCAAGAAATTTTTATTTATGTCTACCAAAACTTAGCAGAATAAATCTATCTTAATACTTTAGATAATTGATAGGCAGGCAACCATCCTCAGAAAATGGCCAAAAAATCCATCGAAATCACAGGCGGCCAAATCAAACAATTCGAAATCAGCTTACGAAACAAAGATTCATCCAATTAATGAACGCGAAAGGTCCGCATGTGAAAATCGAAAGCGTTGGAAAACTTTAAAATTTGGCTGGGGCAGTCCCGATCATACGAGGGAATCCAAAGTCAGTTCGATTACAATTTCTTAATGTACAGAAAAGGTAGTAAAATGTTTTGGATCGCGACCATTTTTGGAGCAAATGTGGTCAAATGTCTTAAAGTTAGGCCTGCGAAAATGGTTGCGATACGAGCGATGACTAGAGTGACTCAGTTCAACGGGTGTTTAGAATTGTTTGCCTTGTCAAAATATATAGTACAGTAAGACGGGCAACATAAAGAATGCGCTACAAAAGCATCTTAAAACAAAACCCATCAAGATAAAAAGAAATAACATAATTTACACAGGGTTAGCAAAATACATTTATTACATTTTCTTTATTTTGCATTTTAGGGAATATCGATCAAAAAAGATAGCAACTTTTCTTTTGTGTTAAATTCAGTCAAGAACTAGAAATGAACTGTTAGAAATCCAGTAAGAATGACATAATCTCTTCGATCTGTTGATTTGGGTTCCTGAGCCGTGGTCCATATGAATATCGTATTGTATCGAGTTGTGTGTTTGTTTACATCACGTATCAAAAATATAAAAGCAAAAAGCTGTCCGCTGTTTGTTATCATGTCATACAGCGGGCTCGTGTACTTGAGGGAGGAGTAGCACTATTTTCTGACTCTAATGCCTATGGTGTTTCTTGTTTTAATTTCGTGATTTTAAAACTGGGTGTACATAGCTCTTTTTTACAATGAAGGACAGACTCGATGCTTTACGTACTATGGTAAGTTAAGCAGTTTTATAACAAACTCTTACATTTCGGAGCAAGTCCTTTTGCAAAGTTTTGGACCCTAAATGTATTCTTTACTAATTTTTCAAAGGTTCACTTGTATCTCTCGTTTTCTATTGCCAGGGCCAAGCAGATGATGACGAACCGCCAGATTACGATCAGTCAGTCAACATTAACATGGAGACATCATTCATGGACAATTTTTTTCAGCAAGTAAGGAATTTGAAACTTTCGTGTAAAAACGAAAAAGTAGATTTCATTTTAACACTTCCGTTTGAACTTTGTGCAAGCTTCTATAAGCAAGTTAATACATCAAAATATTTTTAATTTGAGCTTTTGTGCTTATGGCTACAGTTGTTGAATGACGTATAATTTCAGGTTGACATTATCAGACAAAATATCGATAAAATTGCAAAGGATGTGGAGCAAGTTAAAAAGAAACACAGTCAAATTTTGATATCCGCTGTTCAGGATCGCGGTATGTACAAAGTGTTAATCTCAGCGTTTAACTTAGCTCCAAATGAATAAGATTTTTTACCATTTTTTTCATTTATTAAAAGTTGACTTTGTAGCATTTTATTATTTAATCAATTGGAAGTCAATTTTAGGCACTGAATTTTTGAAAATAGTATGTGCTATTTTTGAAAATTTTAATTAAATTGATTATATTACATTTGCTGCAGATCCTTAATCTGCCAAGCTAATTACATTTAATATTTAGATGTAATTTACTTTTAGCAATTATCTGTAATTGGTTTGTTGACATACTGTATGTTAGTTGTCAGCTCAAATTATAAATTGATTAATGGCATACTGTCTATAGAAGATAAAAGTTAAGTTTGTATTCCATAATTATAGCAATAATAATAATAATAATAATATATGGTCCATATCCTGGTCTTAATACTGTCTTGGACATAAGTTTTGTATCGCTGTGTACTTATTTATGCATGCAGTTTCATTGTTTATATTACTATATGGTACAGGAACTATCCCAAAGTTACCAACAACAGATGGACTATCTTCTGAATGGACTAAACTATTTTTTCCTAGAGACATCCCTCAAAGAATTGGTTGTGTTTCATATTTTGCACAGCAAATAAAAAGACGAGTTTTAAGAAAGTATAGTTGCAATTATTCAAATCAAAACTTTTTACTAAGTTGAATATTTTTCTGATGATAATAAAGAACAAACAAAAATAAGATAAAAAAAAATTGCATTGAGCTTGCTTCATCTTAGTTTGAAAATATTTTATTGTAGTTTAGGATTTCCAATTTAATAATAATATTTTCTGACTGCAAAAAGGCCAAAAGAGATTTTTGTACTAAAATTAGTTGACAATGCAATTCTCAATTATTCATTTACTTTGTTCTCCGGAGCAGAATGACTTGAAAATCCAAGCAAGTTATCTAATTAACAAGAATAAATCTATTTGAATCTATTTTAATTAGATCCAAACAAAAGGCATTCAAAATTTGGCTAAAGCAGTCAATAATTCAATTCATGTTTTTTAAGGATGGTGTTTCTCAGTATTTTTAGAATTATTTTTACAAAAGAAAATTTCAAATCTTGAAAGTACTAATTTAAAGCATTAATTGTTATATAAAATTAATGTCATTTACCATGATAACAATTAAAATAAGTGCCACTTAAAGGGTAAAAAAGAAGCAAGGAAGATGACTTGAAAGTAATCGAAAACAGATATTTTATTGTAGTTTAGGATTTCTAATTTAATGATTAGATAATAATTTCTGACTGCAAATGGCCAAGAGATTTTTGTTGTACTAAAATTAGTGGACAATGCAATTCCCAATTCCCATTTACTTTGTTCTCTGGTGCAGAATGACTTGAAAATTCATGCAAGTTATCTATTAACAAGAATAAATATATTTGAATCTATTTGAATTAGAACCAAACAAAAGGCATTCATAATTTGGCTAAAGCATTCTATAATTCAATTCATGTTTTTTTAAGAATGGTGTTTCTCAGTATTTTTAAAATTATTATTTCAGAAGAAAATTTTGAATCTTGAAAGCACTAGTTAGTTAATTTATAGCATTAATTGTTAAATTGTTATATAAAATTAATGTCATTTACTGTAACAATCAATAGAAATATCACTTAAAGGGCAAAAAAACAAACAGTGACGATGAACTTAAAAGTAATTGAACAGCAGTTAGAACAGACAGAGAGTTTTTTCCCATCTCCAGAATTTCATTATAATTTGCTGATTCAGAGCGGGGGTTTGCTCTCTAATGTGTGGGGCTTCTATTGTTCGATATTTATCCACCAAGTAGGGTTTAAGTAGGGTATAAGTAGGGTACAAGTAGGGTACAAGTAGGGTATAAGTAGGGTATAAGTAGGGTACAAGTAGGGTATAAGTAGGGTACAAGTAGGGTATAAGTAGGGTACAAGTGGGGTACAAGTAGGGTTTAAGTAGGGTATAATTAAAATTTGACTCAGAATCAGCATTAGAAAAAAAAGCAAGATAGTCAACATTTGATTTTAACTGAAATCACACAATGTCTACCAAGTTTGAATTTGAAACTATGCAGTAAGCTTCCATTCATTGTAATGTACGTGCTGCACTCGAGATGGATTAATTTGTACTTCCAAAACATTTTTAAAATTTCATGGATTTTGGTATAAACATTTTACCTTGTCCACCCCTCCCCCCATACAGTTGTTTTAATAATACTCCAAAAAGTTGACTTTCAAAGTCAAGAAATACTATATTATGTTTTAAACAATACCGTACACTAGTTTATGTCACTCTTAATTTTTATATTTGTGCATGTGTTACATAAAACCCTCCCAATGGTTTTACATTAAGTGAGGAGGGCATCATAAAAGTGTCTGTGGCTAAAAAATTGTCTAAAAAATGTTGAACACTTTTCTGAGAATTAGGAAAGCTTCAGTGGGATCAAACAGTAAAATTGAAGATAATCTACAGTCAGCCACAGACTTTGTATCCTCCAATATACCTGCAAACCATGAAGAAGTTTATAGAATTAGTTTTCAAAATTTGTGTGACTCAGGCAAATTAAATATGGCAATCCTTCAATGACATTCACATTCCCCATTTTCTCTTGTACTTAATAATGATTACAAAAAGCTTAGCATTTTTTGTGGTTGTACATTATGTTTGCAAACTGCTCATTATGTAAACTTTTTTAATATTAAAAACACAAAGTAAGATGTTTTTGTCATGTTTTAACAATTCTACAGAAGTCAAGGAGGATTTGGAGCGATTGATGGCAAATATTAGCAAAACAGCAAATGTGGTGCGTGGTAGTCTCAAAGGTAACTGCATTGTTTAAAGTAATATCAAGGATTTGACTTGCGCCAGGTGTTTGGTTTACAGTACATGTTGTTTTAAATTAGAAGGTTTTGCTTGACTTTTAAGATCACAACTGAATTTTGGTAATTTACATTTTAGCTATGGAAACAAAAATTAAAGAGGAAGAAAAAGAAGGCACAAATCATTATGCAGACTCCAGAATAAAAAGATGTCAGGTATATAAAGTTTGGATAAATAATGTTAATTTATTATCCCATGCCTTTAAAAATTACAGCCAATCAGAGGCCTGGAAAACCATTGTATATTCTGCAGTACTATTCACCTGGCTTTCCTGCCATTACTTGCGAGCGACTATCTAAATGGTGCTAAAACAGTGTGCATATGTTTCGGAAAAAGGCAAAATGAGTCTCCATAAATGTTTACAATGATTTCAATTTAGATTCATCAGTGTTGACCAGAGTTTAAAACGTCAGCACAAACTGGAGTTTTCTACGCAGTGGACAAATTGGTTTATTAGTAGTTGTATACAAACTGGAGTTTTCTACGCAGTGGACAAATTGGTTTATTAGTAGTTGTATTTTTAAGGCATTGGATAAATTAGTTAAAAGGCTTGTGTGTATAGTACGGAAAATACAAGTGATGCGTGGCATATTCCACAGTATCCCTCTCATTGCATATAACTACTATGTAACAATGTACTCAATAATTGAAGGGTGTAGTGCATTTATATATGTTTGTATATGTTTGTCCTTTAACTTTTGGGTGAATTTAGCATTCCATGCAAAGTTGTTTTTCCAATAGATAGAAATAACATACTGTATTTTAAGTGAATTTTGATCAAGTTCTCATCTCTCCTTAAATTATCTCTGTTATCTCTTCATAACATTTTGAGAGAATTTAGTATTTCATACAGAGTCTCTTATGTTTGATTTTGCCCAAGACCCTTCAATTCTATCCACTAAACGACTCCAGTCTGAAATGTCGGGTAAAAACTCTTTTAGTTAATTCTTTTTTTTCTTTCATATCATCATCATCAATCCACTTTTGATTGGGGTTTATCCCCACAAACAGGTGTGGCCAGATTTACCCCACTCTGGCAGCAATCTCTCCAACTCCCACTCTCCATCTCGCTTGATTCATTGCATCCTCCTTCTTCAAGCCAACACT
>JAOTRI020080401.1:0-27212 GCA_028564885.2 Zoanthus sanctaehelenae
AACCATCCTGATTCACCAACCATCCTGATTCACCAACCATCCTGATTCACCAACCATCCTGATTCACCAACCATCCTCATTCACCAACCATCCTGATTCACCAACCATCCTCATTCACCAACCATCCTCATTCACCAACCATCCTGATTCACCAACCATCCTGATTCACTAAACATCCTGATTCACCAACCATCCCGATTCACCAACCATCCCGATTCACCAACCATCCTGATTCACCAACCATCCCGATTCACCAACCATCCCGATTCACCAACCATCCTGATTCACCAACCATCCTGATTCACCAACCATCCTGATTCACCGACCATCCTGATTCACCTACCATCCTGATTCACCGACCATCCTGATTCATCAACCATCCTGATAGCTATCCACAAGCTAATAAGTATAAAAATGAGATTTTGCCTGTTAATACAGCACAGAATATTAGTTATGAATTAAATGGTAGCAGTGTGGCAGGTTACAAAATAAATGCTTAAAATTCTTTCTCAATAATTTTTACTTATTTTTGAAATGTATACATATGGCCAAAATATGAAACCATGATAAGAAGTAATATACTGTAGGCCACAAAGCTGGGGAAAGGGTGAAGGAGTAACGGAGGCAATTTAATTCTGCACTCCACCTAAAAAAATTGCTTCTCCCATTTTCTTAAAAGCTCTTTGTAGCCCACGTAAATTTCATGTGAATAACCAGTGAAACACTGTACAGTACCATGGCTGGTGTTTTTCTTGAGAAATCTGGGAAGGTGATTACTCCAAGCATCTTAGCAAGGTATAAAATTACGACTGTAGCAACCATCTACATGGAAAAAAATGTTTGATAAAGCAATCAATGTTTTTTTATTACTACAAATTCTATTTGAAAACTTTGATTATAAAAGTTAACACTAAAATGAGTGTAAAAACACAAGGGAACAAAATAATAAGTTTAAAACACAGCACAACACATTTAAATTCTAAAGACATGTTTCGACTTTCATAAAGCCATCTTCAGTTTTAAGTGAAGCTAGTGTAATGTAAGGTTATTTATAAGTGTTAAATCAATTAATCTATACTTTTGAAAATGCTTATAAATAACCATACAATTGTATTAGCTTCACTTAAATTGAAGATGGCTTTATGAAAGTTGAAACAGGTCAAAGTTAGAATTTTAAACCCTAGTGTTGTGTTGTATTTTAAACTTATTAACACTAAAAGAACCAAGGGCTATACATGTTATTTTTCCCTTATTTCTTTCGATCTATATAATTTATCGAACACATTTCTATTACATTTATCTACGAAAATCAATGTTTTGGTGTCTGCTTAATTGGCACCATTACAGTATCAACTGAACTTAGTTAAAGTGAAATCAATATAAAATTGAATATGAAATTATAATCAATGACCGTAAGTTATAATTATCTAGTCTGTATATGGTTCTAAAAACGATATTATTTATCTAACTGCCACCTTCTTACCTAAGTTGAAAAGATGCCAGTCTATCATGTGGAAGGCTAGGGTTCGATTCCCAGCCGGACCAACACTCAGGGTCTTAAAATAATTGAGGAGAAAATGCTGCCTTTGCTCTAACATTTGAAAGTGGTTCCAAGGACTTTCACGTCTTCTCAGATAAGGATGTTGAACCGTAGGCCCTCAGGGATTATATCTGTGTTTATGTGTGTGTTAATATAATGTGAAAGGTCTCCATCCACCTTCGAGTGGTAAAGATGCTGTCCCCAATTAGTAGGCATTTGGCTGGCTAGAAAGACTTGAGACCTAAAAAAAGTCTTTATTTTTATTATTATTATTATAATTATAATTATTATTAGTAGAAACATCATCATCATTATTATAATTATAACACAATTTAGAGAAAATCTACATGTAACATAAATAAAACCTACAGTATTACTGTATTTATAAGGTTAACTAGTGTAAAATAAATAAAAATATAAAATCATGAAGAGAATACACTATATAAGAGCTACTTTTCATGAGCTTTTCTGTTAGTTTAAATATTTGGTTTAAGTCTTAATAAAAAGCATTACAAACTTCAATTTAATTTTTCTGGGCACAGTTTGAACTTAGCAGTATAGCCTGCTTTAGCTTCACATACCCAAAGTATATGTAGCCTGCTTTAGCTTCACACGTGTACCCAAAGTATAGCTTGCTTTAGCTTCACAAACCCAAAGTATAGCCTGCTTTAGCTTCACACACCCTAAAACTTTTGGCTTCTACAGTACTTCATGTAGAGGGCACTGATTTTTTAACGAATCATAAGAAAGATAAACCTTTAGAGTTAGTATGCACTAATTCTATTTCAATGAATCACAAGCCTTGTTTAATTCTATGTTCTCTACACAAAGTAATAACCAAACTTTGATCAAACTGTGATCACATTCCAAGTCACCTTAAAAGTTCTAGAACAGGCATTGGGTACAAAATATTCTATACATCATCATCAATCATACCGTAAACATACCCGTAAACGAGGGTCGCCAGATTTACCTCACTCTACCAGCAATCTCTCCCACTTTCCATCTTGCTCGATTCACTGCATCCTCCTTCTTCAAACCAACACTCCTACTCTCCTTCTCCACCTGCGATCTCCATCTCTTCCTCGGTTGTCCTCGCTTCCTCTTTCCCTTCACTTCAAACTCCAATGCCTTCTTCAAAACATGCCCATCATCCCTCCTTAACACAAGCCTGTACCATCTCACTCCATCTATACAATCAGTATGTTTCAATTTGGAGATGAACCAAATGTGTTTTGAATATAATTATATATCATATAATTTTATATATGATTTTAATTAAAATTTATATATTAATTAAAGAATGTGTGATGCACAGAACAAGTGATTTTGAGAAGAAACTTTACATTTAGCAAGGCTCATTCATTTTAAAACTTAATTTATTAAATATATTGTACAGTACATGTTGAATAATTATGTAAATATTTATTATGTAAGACTACTAGCTGAACTACAAAGCTAAGGTTTATTCAAATTACAAATTATTTATTCTCATGTCAAACAACAATTATAAGTATGTTTACTCACCTGCCCTATTCCAACAAACTGAAATGAAGGGAACCTGGAAATTTGTATAAAATTAATTTTTTAAAAAAACAAATATATTCAAATACAAAATAAATAATGGTTCAATGTCTTTAAGAATCAGCAAACATGGATTAGGGAAAAAATTCTCTAGGTTATATCGACCATACATTTCAATGAACCTTAACCCTTTTAGTGCAAATCAGTTATCAAAAACTAACTTCTCTTTACATAACAGGTAATCAAAAAAAGACAATCAGTAATGAGAAAATGAGAATTGATCAAATGAAACAAATTACTCAACACAATATTAAAAGTAAAATTCTCAAAAAATTGGTCAATGAAAAGTGCAGGCTCAAGTTGGAAGAATTTAACAAAATATGAATACAAATGGACTGAACCTGTAGGTTAATTACAAAATGCCAAAGGAAAGCCACCTAGGAAATGACAGAGCATGAGAGTTTAAAAAGCAAAAGTCTTGATAGAGCCAGTAGAACAGAATTTTCTAATATTAAAATTAATAAATGTATTTATAAAGCACATTGCTGACTCTCAACTGGTTGTCCTTGATCCCTGCAAATTGTGCTGACAAGTGATTAAATTGTTGATTAACTTTATTTTACCTTTAAATACCGGTTTAGGCTGTTTATTGCAGGCAAGACATTACATAAAATAAAAACAACTTTATTTAATTTGTATGTTTTGCTATAATTTTTATACACTGAGGCAGTGAGTTACATGGTTGTGAGGCAGTGAGTTACATGGTTGTGAGGCAGTGAGTTACATGGTTGTGAGGCAGTGAGTTACACGGTTGTGAGGCAGTGAGTTACACGGTTGTGAGGCAGTGAGTTACACGATTGTGAGGCAGTGAACCAGACATTGTTGTGTAGCAGTCCATATTAATTTTTTCAAACATACATCCACTTGAAAACTTACCTATATTCAATTGAAAATGTTTAGAGTTCAATTAGATTCAAATTTTATGTTTTATGTTGCATTTAGTTAATACAAAATAATCATCCAACCATGCCTTTAGGAAAATCATTTGCCAGGCGCTGCCATTTAAAGTATATTTAGATGTTTCAAGCACTTGCAGACAAGCCAACGTAAACACAAAATTCCAAAATAATATTGATTCGTGTGGAAACATCTTCATCTGAATATGAGTTAGTTTTAAAAAGATATATTATTATTTGGGGGAAAAATAATTGCTGGTAATTTAGTAAATTGAAGATCGTGTCCAATAGTGTCTGGTAAAAATTTCTCCAATCAATCAATCAATCAATCAATCAATCACTCAATCCAATTTTGATCCAGGTTTATCCCTGTAAATGGGGGTGGCCAGATTTACCCCACTCTGGAAGCAATCTCTCCAACTCCCACTCTCCCTCTCTCGCTCGATTCATTGCATCTTCCTTCTTCAAGCCAACACTCTTGCTCTCCTTCTCCTCTTGCATTTTCCATCTCTTCCTCGGTCGTCCTCGCTTCCTCTTCCCCTTTACTTCAAACTCCAATGCTTTTCTCAAAACATGCCCATCATCCTTCCTTAACACAAGCCCGTACCATCTCACTCGAAATGCTTTAAATGTTATAAAATTTGAAACTTTAAAAAAATTTTCAATTAAATATGGGTAAGTTTTTTCTATACACATTATTTGACATTTATGAAGACCATGTATGGTGGGCAGACGTATAGTCATTGCATTTGTAAAAAGCATGAAAAGACTGGATAGTTATGCAACACATGTACCTAAAGATTATATTACAAATTTATATGTTTTATGAATTTCAGGGTTTTTTTCTTATTTATTTAAGAATTTATGTTATGAATGAACACGGGATGTCGGGAGAGAAGCATTTGAGCAGCACGAGGCAAAGCCGAGTGCTTCTCTAGCTTCTCAAGTGCTCTACCAACTTCCCAAGTGCATCCATAACACGATAGACACACACTATGCATGAATCATTTCTTTTAGAACATTTGAATGCTCAGTGCAGGAGAAAAAATATGTTTTCGCACACTGACTAAGTAAGGAATTTTCCTTAACTATGGTAAAATTTCCGTATCAACTGGGGCCTGCTATTGTTTTTTCATGCAAATTCTCCTTTACCCAGACCGAATACCATACGAGATGAACTGCATGCATAAGTAAGTAGGCCCAATATGGAAATTATCCCTTAACTATTTCTGATCTTTTGTTGGTTCAACACAAGCACATGATAGTTTGAAAAGATTTAACTGAAGCTTTTCATTATGTTGCAAGCAAAAAACAAAGTTTTCAAGTAATAAGTTTTCAGTAACTTCCCAGAGGCAAGAAATAGCAACTTTGTGAGTTTATCGAGTTACAGACGCACGCGAAGAATCTCTTTATATACATGTTCTAATGAACTGTGTTACGAGTACAAGTTCGCTGTTGATTGACTTACTTGTAACTAGTCAAGACTCTCTTGTTAACAACGACAATCAAAAACGAACAAACGCCATAGAAGAAAGCCGTTAGTACACGACGTACCAGAGGAGTCCTTACACCTTCCATGGTTTCTATTTGATGATAGTACAAACAAATATTCTATAAACTCACCAGTGTTAAGCCGCCATGTTTAATTTATTTTATATAGTTATACCGCTGACAAATGGTTTCGTTGTCACTTTTAGTAGCAGAAAGGCTTGTGGGTAATGATAATAAGTAGGCACAGAAACACAGTTGATCAAAAGAATGGCGAAGATGTTTTGTTATTTGTGGACGACCTTTGTATTTTCATTAGTAAGTGCCACAATTTCAAGAAAATCCCCCGAGAATCACAGTTTTATGTTAACTAAAGGATGCAAGACACGATGTGAGGGTTCTTATGCTCAGCATACTTATCCGAAGGTGAATTTCTCGCTCAACAAACTATAAAATAATGTTTCAATTATCGTCATTTTGTTGGATTCTTTGACTTTGTTTTGTTGTGGGTCGATTGTTTTGTGCTTATCAGGCTTACTTCACGTTTTGCAGAAAGAGCCATTGGAGGCTTGCCTAAGGGGCTGTCGTCTCTCCGTTATCCGCCAACTCTCATCACCAGATCGAAAACATGAAAGCGTATCGAAATCATGCGTAAAAGGTGTGTTTTAAAATCGCGTTATTTGGAAAGATTCGCAACATATAAAATGTTAAACAAGAAAACAAATTTAGGTGGCATAAAAATTACCTGTGAGACATAGCTCACGAGTTTATCCCCACGCGACTTTTCACTGAAGTCTTGAAATTTCTTGTTATAAAGTGAATTTAGTTGCTTTATGGTTTTTTAGAACTTTAGGCCGAGCGATATATTTTTGATACTGATACATGAACTGTAAAATAATTTAAAATATTAATACTATTCCACTCCCTTTTCCAATACTTTTTAAAACATTTGCACATCTACAAGTGCCAAATTGGAAAACAAAATTTCTGACAAAGCCAAAGCGAGCAAGTAAATGAAAATGAAATAGATGCTGCATTATTTAAACAGGTAATAAAATTTTCTTTTTTAAAAAATGACCTTCGTTGTTGTGTCTCTACCCTGTTTTGCTAAGAGTCTTTTTGCCCACTAAAGCAAAGAAAATTGGTACTCTGCATGAATTTGATTGATATTTATCGAGCATGTGCATGAATATCCCTCCAAAATCCCAGTTTCCAGTAATGATAAACAGGGCTACAACTCTCATCAAATATAATCAGCTGCCTCATAAATAGACAGTAGTTTGATGTTTTTTACATATATTTTAAAATTCAGACTATTGTACATGTTATAACAAGTTTTAAACCAGTTTTTAGATAATCTACATTTGTCTAATGCTTTGGACAGTGTTGGATCCCTGCAAAGAATGATTTCCTTTCTTTCTATTGAAAGGAGGAATAGCCTCTGCTTGAAAGGGATGCCTGTCTCATACTTATTGCATGCAAAACCATCTATTAACAGGCTGTCAAGAAGGTTACAATGTTAAGGATAGTTTGTTTGCATGTAAAGTTGGCTGTCAGGAACAGAAAATGCTTCCTTCTGCAAAGTCGCTACTTGAGGTATGAAGCAAAATGTCAAGTGCTACAATTATAAATTATTTACACCGTAAAACATAACATGAATTCATAGAAGAGACGTGTCTCCATTTTTCTCTAACATTATAGACTGATATAATTGAATGGTGGTTTTTCTCATTAACCCTTTCTGTCCCAGTTGCATTAATATTAAGTTCTCCGAACTTGAGCCCATACTTTTCATAAACAAGTTTGAGAGAATTTCATTTTTAATCTTCATTAGTTTCCTTTATTTCATCAATTCTCATTTTTTCATTACCAATTGAAAATAAAATGTCTTATTTTGTATTTGTCATGTAAGGGGAAGTCAAGAGTTATAATAGGGACCTTAAACAACGGGGAAGTGGATGTCAATGACGACGGCTCCGAAAAAATCATCTTTTTTAATTACTTTTTGTTTTTTGTTTGGGTCCTTTGGGTTTTTGTTTCTTTTATTTACACTTTGTGAATAAGAAAACGACAGAATGTGTTTCCATGAACCTAAACTAATACTGAGAAAGTTTTTGCAGTTACGTCCACGTAGTCTCGACAACTCCAAAACAGGTGTTTTCTCGTTGTAATTTAAGTAACAACTCGCTGCACATGCTCCACTCCCTGCATTCCAACGTGCAGTTATTGTATTTTCTATTGTTCTCTGCCGTCGTCGTCAACGTCCTCGTTCCTATTAACTGATTGGGACCGAAAGGGTTAATATAATACATAAATTTTATCATGCTGAAATTTTGCATTCTAATTTAATTGATTTTTACTGAATTATTATAACTACATAATTTTTTTATTATAAAGAAGAATTAACCAGTGACACAGCTCCCCATAATGAGGTTTCAAGGAGTAGAGATAATAAGACTCGAGGTCTCTTACAAGGATCTAACTCCTGGGCCTACAGTTTAATGTCCCTATCCAAGAAGACGCAAAAGTCTAATCATTTGCAGTTGTTACAGCAAAGGCAGCACTTTCTCCTCAATTATTTTAAGACCCCAAGTGGTGGTCCGGCCAAGAAATGAACTCGAGACCTCCTGCACAGCAGACTGCAGCTGGCACCAGCTGGGCTAACCAGGCGGCGTTATAGCTAGATTCTGTTCAGTGACCCAGAATCTTTTTCTGAATATTCAAGTTAAAGAACACTTTCTTTCTAAAATTGGATTGACTAGTACCTAAACTGTCATATAGATTTAGTAAAGTTGCAAAGTTATACATATATTTATAGCTCATAAACTGACAAAAATGTGATTTTTTGAAAAAAAATGTACATATCATTAAATTCCTTTAGCAAAATATTAATATGTACACTCTTCACTGACAGTGCAATGCATGCTTAAATGAAATATTAATAGTATATTAGATAAATTATGTGATATGGCTGTACTTTTTAGTTTTCAGTGTAATTTATTAGATTTTATTAATATTTATAATCATGATGTAATCATTTACTGTAGAATTAAAAATTGACCCTGCATTGCTGCATGTGTATTGAAATTGATTCTTGCATAAAATATTAATGTCTTTTCATCAAGTTTGCTTTAAAAAAAGTGCACACTCTCTTGAAATTACTTACTCTTACATCCTTGGATATGTAAAATTAATGTTTTCATGGCAGGAGAAATACAGATGTGCAGCTTAATATTTTGAATTTTTTAAGTATATTAAACTTGAGAAGCTCCAGTCCAGCACATACTGTGCATGCATGGGCCACAAGTCTCATAAAGGACATAGTTTTCAGTTTTGTAGTTACTGCTGATGTTTAATTTTAAGTGGTAGATTTTTGTCAGTCACACACATTGAAGAATAACTATTTTTGCCCTTGCTTTTTGTGCAGAGGGAAGATAGTACATTAAACAGGTGGCAAAGTGGACCGTATTTTATGTTTTACCCAGTATTCCATGCACGCTATTACTGCCATGGGTTCTTGAGTCGTGCCTCGTATTACATCCAGTCATCAACTGTTTATTATTTCTCATCATGGGGGGACCAGACACTTGTAGTCAGAATACAAGATCCTCCTCGTTTGTTTATAGGCAATGAGCCTGACAGATCTGAACCTGATAAAACCACCATGGAACAAGAGACTTTAGAATTGGATAAAAAAGATGGTGAGATAAATATGTTATTTATCTTAATTATGCTAACTAAAGGTAACGTAGTTATTTCAAATCAATTTTTTTCTTCAAGTTTTTAGTTGTAATTACAAATTTTGTAACCATAATTATTTTCAAAGTGATATTGCTGCAGTTAATAAACAGCCATTACTGACAGTAGATCCAGCTGGTCAGTTAGGCAAAAAATGCAAAAAGTGAAATTTCCATGAACATGCTAAAATACTGTATGTACTTGTTGACAACTTGATGATATATTTGTTAATAGTAATCATTTTGAAAGCAGTTCTTGATGAATTAATTTTATTTGGTGCAAATTTACATAAAATGATAATAATTTATTATTTTTCTCGTCAATAGATTCAAGTGGCTACACATGGAAAGTTGTTAGCCATGGTCATAACTGGCTGAAGTGTGTCTCTAAACGTTCTGGTATGCCAGTTTGGGTTGTGTTTTCAACACTCCTTCTTTCTTCCGTCTTCCTGTTGTGGCTTTGTTGTGCCTCTACAGATACTGCTCCCAAACACCATGAAAAGGTAAGTATGGCAATTATTGCTTTGCAGAAATCAAATTAAATCATTTATGTGTGTGTCAAGATAATTATATATTGATGCATTACAACTTCACAACAGATAAAGTGTGTACAATTACCAATACAGTAGTTTGAACACATAAATTCAAGTTTTGATCCCATGATCTGAAATACGTTTGTTTCAATTAATAGTTAATATGTAATGTGTAAACAAGCAATTCAACTTAGTTCATTCACAACAAATAATTAACATTGAAATCTTTAAACTAAGAAATGGTTGAACCACCACTGTGTGGGGTAAGTCATGTTGCAAGGATCACACATTTTGTCCATGCCAATTTTGTACTGCTTGAAACTAAAAATAATTCAATGTTGGTTGTTTAAAAGTTCTTGCAATTGTCTTTTGTTTTTGAAGATGCAGGTCATGAATTCGAATACGACACCCACTAAAGGAAAATCAAAGTTATATAGTTTTTTTTATTGTTTTGCTTAAATACAGTAACTGTATGTACTTGTTTTTATTTTGTATTTGTATTAATTTTGAATATAATCTTCATTTTATCAAATAATATTCTCAGGAACTTCTCTTGGACGACTTACTATTCCTTGATGAGCCATTACAGCTAAAGAAGAAACCACTGATTAAATTCGACGAAAATGAAGATGCAGAACCTCTTCCTATGAAAGTGAATATTGATGCCACTCTCATTTAAAAGCAATCATATCACAGATAATGTAGACTAGATATTCTTTGCCCTGTGTCAATTGTTTTATACTTTTTCTATACTGCTAAGGGTCAAAGAATTTTCATGTTTCTCCTCTAAAGAGAAAAAAAAAACTTCTGTACAGTAAAGATCCATTGTTGTACATTGGTTCAGCATTCACCAAATGATCTTTTAATTTTCATACATTTTGTCAGTTTTTCCATCATAAATTTGTACTGTAACTATTATCACATTCGTAGATGGTCAGCGGCTATTCTGCAGCGTGCGTAGTGATTATAACCAGACCAATCAGCATGCACCATTTGTATAATCACCGATAGGAATTATACTAAAACCAGAAAGTATAATTCCTAGCGTTGATTATATTAGTAGTGACGGATTTCAGTTTATGTTTAAATGAGGCCCATATGAAAATTAAAATGTTTTGTTTTTTGAATTGTCGTTCTATTTTCTCGAATAATCACCTTAGCAATTATACTAATAAAAACAATTAGTCACCTCATGCTCTGAAGTCCAGCCGGTTTTTAAATAGCTCGTCCAAAGTTTTCAACAAGTCCATGCAGAGGTTTTTTTTTCCTTTTTAGAGGATAAAAACTTCCCAAAAACTGTAATTGTTTATATGTTAGGTATTTGGGGGAATGTTATTTGTACATAAAAACTGCTAAAGAGCAAAAAAGGGTTAACAGTGGGTACATTTTTTCAGGAAACAGATTAAGTTATGAGAGTTAATCAAAGTAATAAATATGAACAGTTTTCACGGTATATTCAGCTATCAATAAAACGGTGCAGCAGTCTTGCCAATTTACAGAGCTCTGTTGAGCCCATGGTATTTTGGTTGGTATCGTATGTAGTCATAACACTTAACGTTAGATGCAAAATGATTTCAGCACGGTTCAATTTCTCAGATACTAACAACTAAGGCCTTTTAAGGAGTTTTGGCAACATTGTTCCTTTCCCAAAAAGTATCAACAATTAGTGATAGCCACAATCCATTTTTACATTGACGAAGCAACATGTTACTATATTGTTATCAGAGTGAAATGACCCATTGGTCCGCGTAATCACAATAAGAATGGATTTTAGTAACATCCAAATCGGAAAGTTAAAACCTTTCAATCGCGTTCCCAGTCAGTGAAATGGTCCTGGGTACCTCAGTGTGTGACATGAGCTAAGGTACCCCAATGTGTGACATGAGCTAGGGTACCCCAGTGTGTGACATGAGCTAGGGTACCCCAGTGTGTGACATGAGCTAGGGTACCCCAGTGTGGGACATGAGCTAGGGTACGAGGTGGAATACCTTTTTGTACTTGTTATTAAAGTTGTAAATAGATGAAGTAAAAAGAATCCGAAAAGTAACGATCTGCCATTATTCCAATTTTATTGTAAATGTGATGCTCTAGTGAGACCCTACAAATCCTATAGTAAATTGGTTTGATTCCTTAAAGTTGTACCAGAAGACGTTTTTAGAAAGATTTGTACGGAGTAACACAAACATTACTGGCAAGGATTAATTTGATCTCAAGAATACCGCTAAGTTCCCAAAGTTTAATGACAAACCTCGTTTCGACGGGTTTTCTCGATGTTATGGAAAAACCTGGGAACCAATTTGGTTTTCGCCGTCACACTTACTATTCTGTTGCGATGTTTAAGTTGGGATCCATTAGTTCGTGGTCTTTAATAGTATTTAACACATTCCTTAAAGTGAAAAAAAAACTTTTTTAATATGAAGCCTCGTTCACTTTTTAATCTGCGCACCCGATCCTAACGCACCTGAATATTTCTTCTCGACGGAGGATTCAACCCGAGTTTGCTTTTAAGTTCTTAATTTTCGTTTGCCAATCTGATTCTCATTTTTCCTTCAAAATAAAGCTGTTCTTATAGAAAAGCGTGTATTTAGCTATTGATCGGTCTTGCAATCGTTATATTATAGCCGAGATATATAAATAGCAGGTCCGTAGCTTGAGTATTTCAAGGGGGATTCGTATCCATTTGTCTGACAAAAAACGTTTTGCGTAGGGTGGGGTTAGGGAAGAAAAAGCGCTTTTAATCAAATGTCAGTTTGGATCGCTGTAGTATTGTAAGTCCCTTAATTCCGTACTATACAAAAAGCTAGTGCATTGTTAAACACTAACGTTCCGTATCGCAACAAGGGGCCACAGTAACATTTGGTAGCTCTACCGTTCGCGGATGCATGGTATAGCAAATAGTTTCACCACTTCTTCAAGATCTATTTGCATCTCGTAATGAATATGCATAAGTGGAAGTGACGCTAATCTGTTCTTGCTCATCGTGCATCGCATATAGGTGTTTAGTCTTCGCATCGCACTGAAGGACCTTTTGTTCTCGCAACTAGTTACGGGCAAAGTGGATAGTATTTTGAGCAGAGTGAATATTTTAGGAAATTCATCCTCGTCGCACCACTCTTCCTAGGAATACTTGATTCTCCACCGCCGACATTCTGCCGGGAAGAGTTGTGGATATGGAAGATCGTCCCTGTACATGTTGAATTTTATTACAGAGAGAACCACGGCATCAAAGCGCTCTCCTAGCAGCAAAATGATGTGGTCAAGAAACGGAGGAGTCACCTTGATCGGATAATACTCCTTTGCTGTTGGAGCTGGACCGTTGGCCAATGGCAAAAGTCACGACAAATGGCTTGGGGTAGTTCAGAAGCATCCCTCTTAGTGCATGGCTTTGTTCCAGCATCCATATGCATAGAACTGGGCTGGACAGTCGTGGTGTAGATTATGTGCCATGACTTGCAAAACATACATGACACACTCGTGGGATTAATACAAATGCTCGTACACTTCAGACCTCTGCCCATCTGGTCATACAAAGAGTTATACGAGGATTTTTCCTTACATTTTCAGGATATTGATCCTTTATTACGGCTGATAGGAAGCCATTTCGCTTAGGGCTGTAATTGAAAGAAATCCAAACTTCCTTCACCTTGCTTATAATATTTTGGATTTCTGGAAGACCGCAACAAGAATTTTATCGCAAGATTAAGACTGTGCCCCGCACAATGGATGTATACTGCCTTAGACGCACGTCGGCGTATTTCTGCTTGTACACCAACCCCCTCGCTGTTCATGGCAGCCACGCCATTATATGGGAATGATAAGGTCTCTCAAGCATAGAGGATAGAATTGAAATTGCAGCTCCAGTTGCAGGCTGCAGGCTCTTGAAATCTATTAACTCTTCTTGTATATCCCTGTTACTATCGACAAAACGTATGATGATGGCGAGTTTTTCTTCATTATGAGATGTAGTTTCGTCGGCAAAGATGGAGAAAAAACGTGCATCTAAGATCACTTATGCGATTCTTTCTTGGATGAATTTTTTTCCTATCCGCCTCAATCATCTCGTTTTGGTACTGCGAGGAAATGTAAGTTACCCTTTTGGCGTTGCGCAAATGCTGTATAAGCATACCGTTGCCTTCTGACATCAGCTTCAGGCTCCTTCGCTTTTTAGTTTGTTATACAGTTAGACAGCAGTCACAAAGCGTCCTATGCGGCAGCGTTTTGACCACGGTGGCTCCAAAAACTGAATAACATAACAGTGAAAACAACGAATACTTTATTTTGAATAGGTTAGCGTAAGATAAATCCTGATAATCCGAGAGTTAGCGCTCGGTTTGGTCGGCACCAGCAAAAAAAAATCTTGGACCTCAAGGGGGTTCGTTCGAACCCCTCGAAACCCCTTCCCCCCCACCTACGGGCCTCAATAGATTAGAACAGTGATATTTTTAAGAAAGATTTCAAAAAGACCGTGTATAGCCGAATGCCATGCAGTCAGCAAACAAAAAGTTTTGTTATTGTATGAGAACAAGTCTGTAGTGAATTAAATTAATTTTAATTTGAAGTTTTCAATACTTCTATGCTTTAATCAAAGTCTCCAACTGTTTCTTGATTAAATTTTTCGTAAGTTTTTGAAACCTTTTTGAGAAAGTCCATATAGTTAGTTGCCTTCGTAGGAGAAAACATGCACCGCCCCAGCTGGTTCACTTTTGCACACAATTCACGAAATCGAAACTCTTCTGAAAACGTTCTTATTAATGTCATAAACTTTTTAAATTTGATTGCATAAAATAATAAATACCAAAAAACTGAATCTCTTTTTTAGTGTTATTTACTTTTAAACGACAAAATTATAGAGCGTGCATGCACAGTTTAATATTACTTGGATAAGAATCTTGATCCAGCCATTAACCATTGCCTGGGAATATGATACTTGGAAACATTTTAAAAGAATTCGCAGAAGCTACCTCAATTCACGGAGTTAGATTCCTTACTTCCACCAGCAAGTTACGCAGACTTATTTGGTTTCTAGTTATAACTGGATCGCTAAGTTACTGCGGTAAACAAATACTCGCCTCCTTAAGATACTATCATAGCTGGCCCTTTAACACCGTCATCACCGTAAAAAGAGAGTCATCTCTTGTGTTTCCTGCAGTTACAATATGCAATTTCAACAGTGTAAATTTAAAGGAGCTTAAAAAAACCTTTCCTCAAGCTAATACAGACACTTCAAACTTGGAACGCGAGTTAGCATTAATTTCGGGAAAAGCTTCGGGCTATTGCAATGTTGGATCGCAAAAGAAGGACGATTCTCGTGATAAACTTTTCTACAAAAGAGACAGTTCCATGCCAAAAATGATCAACTCTATTGGTCATAAACTGGAGGGAATGCTTTCCTTTCGATGGCCGACGCCATGTTTATGGAAGGGAAAGCCGTGCGATTCAGAAAACTTTACATTGGTTATGAATTCTAGGTGAGGCCGTAAATGCTAAATAGTTATAGTAGGTTTACAGAATTCTAAATTACGCCATTACATCTATTTTGAGAGAATGAGACAAAGTCCTGAGCTTAGAATACTACCTTTTTAAAATAACTTTCTTTCATTTGCTCTGACAAAAAGCACGGAACGATGAAAACATACTATCGCGATATTCAGGGAACCTGAAGTGACTAATTGTTTTAATATAATTGCTAAGGTGATTATTTGAGGAAATAGAAAAATTTTTAAAATTTGCGACTCAGAAAGGGCAACAAACCTGGCCGCCATTTTGTAAATAGAAAGCCACAGAAAACGAAGTTCTGAAGAATCAGCGCGCACCATTCAGTTTAAGTCACCGTCAGTAGGGAATTATACTAAAATATAATACATACTTTATAAGAATATTGTGGCTAAAATTTGTTATCAAATTTTTAAAAACATTTTCAAAATATTGCTGAAACTCGGATCTTGTTAAGAATTAACTTTAAACATTTGAAAAAACAATGTTGTCGTTGATTACATGTATTGTAATTACACCCCAACCCCTAATCGACAAATGGTAAAGTATTACATTGGAAGCTCTTCGATATATCAAAGACATTTTAAAAACGGAAATCCCATTTATAGAAAGATAGACTTTATGTAAGTGTCAACAAGTGTTTAGTCATAAGAAGCCGATATTTCCGAAACTAAGAATATTCGTAAAAATATTTTCAACCATAAAATCGGCTAAAAATTAAGAATTCCTAGCTTGCCTCGTTCCGAAAAACATTTTTTTAAACAAGGAATTAAAGTGGTTTTTAAAACTACCTGTAAATAAGGAGATAAATTTTTCCTTAGACAAAATTAGATTGATGTCTTTTTTGTTCCAATAAAATCAAGAACTACCTGTGTGTGAGGCATCTATTGAAACACTGCCAATGGATATTTGAGGTTCTATATTAATAATTTATTCTGAACTTCCATTGTTTTACGGAAATTAAAAATTTCTCAAAGTTACTTTGTTCATATATAGGCATATGTTGGATAGGCGTATCTGCACATTTCTAATGCGTCTTACTTCGCATTCGATAAAAATTACCTTTCTTTCATCATGGTTTTCTTATGATCAAGCGTAACACGTATTTAAGAAAGATAACTGATATCCCAATGTAAAAAAATATTTTGAAAACAGAAACAGAGCGACAAAATCAAATACTGTTTTAAAGTCATATTTATGTTCTAAACATTTTTTCTTTTACGGGCTTACTTATCAAATCTAAATCTGGTGGCCATGGCATAGCATATATTACATTTCTGTTTCTTTTGTCAGTAAGAATAATATTAAAAATAATAATAATAATAATAATAATAATAATGGTCTTTATGAAACGTCATAAGATAAAAACTACATATCTTATGTTACAATTTAAAAAAATATAACTTAAAAGTGTTTACAACAATGGTTATTATTTATAGTTAAAAAAAAAATAATAATAATATTTACAGCACAGATGTAGAAATACCGAATACTAACATGACAGATTATATTGAAACGTAAGTCGGTTGATAAAAGTTTTCTTATAACGAATAGTATTTATTGGAGGGCGGACAGCGGACTTAGTTCTTAAACAGTATTTAGTTTTCTTAGCTTTTTGTATAAGAGGGCGGAGAGGGTGAGAATGAATTGACATTACTTTATTAAAAATTTTCTTATCCTGTTTTTCTAAAATGTCAAGGATGTCAATCCTCTCCGAAACATATCTTCGTTTAAAACATCTATCCAAGAAATTTTGAGCCGTTGTTAATTCTGGTCTAGCTGCTCCATAGACTGCAAGAGCATATCTTATGTTCGGGAGGACAATGGACCGAAAGAGATGGTCTATTTCTGGTTGTTTGCACCCTTCTTTACCTAAGGATCGAATAATGAACAGGGATTTATTTGCCTTAACAAGTTTGTTTCTAACATGTATGTTGAACCTGCAGTCCGGCTGGAATATCAGACCGACAATAGGAAGCTGGGTACACTGGCACATACCCATGATAGTGTTGTACTTGTCACCATGCCCATTCTTACGAACAATTAGCTCTTTACATTTGGTTGGATTGCAATTCATGGAGTTTTTTTCTGTCCATGTAACAAATTGGCTAATGAGGTCTGGTGTAATCGTAGTTTTTCATCACGGGTGCAACGATGGTACAGTCATCAGCATAATTGACGTTTTTTGAATCCGTATGTGTTGTATCCGTATCCGAATGCACTGGGGTCCCTGTATCAATACTAGGGTTCTTAAGTAACGACGAAGGGAACGTAAACGACGTCGGCTCTGAAAAATCACCTTTCCGGTTTACTCTCTATTTCTTTGTGGGATTCATTTGGGGTTTGTTTCTTTGCTTTTAACTTTGCGAATAGAAAAACGATTAAATGTTTCTCTGAGCTAAACAAATACCGAGGAATTTTTTGCTTTTAAGGCCTCGTTGTACCGACGATTTTAAAAAAGGTGTTTTCACGCTGTAATCTAAACAACAACTCCGCGCACGTGCTCTCCTTGCTGCATTCCAACGTGCAGTTATTGTGCATTCTATTGTTTTCTGCAGTCGTCGTCGGTGCTGCCGTCCTCGTTCCTTAAGGTCCCTAGTGTACACGTAGGAAGTCGCTGTAATTCCACCTTTGTAACAAACCGGTTTCGCCTACACTGAAAAATCTACTTAATCTCTAACGAATTTATATGCTTTAATTTCAATGAAGTTCTAAGGGTTAGGGTAAATTTATTTTCTTATTTAATATATTGGTTCAATTTTCTGTGCCCTCTACGAAGTAAGAGCAAATTTCTTACCGGTGGGAGAAAACTTGACGCATTTTACTCTGATTTCTGGGCGAGTTTTTCTGCTGCTCATATCTCCTGAAATGAAAGAAAAACGGAAAAGATAAGCTTCATCAGACTTAATCAACTCCGTTTTCACCGTCATTGGTCAATTTTTTTTCTTTTCAGGGGTCGATCCACTGTCTTTCAATAAATTACAATTATCATATGTAGCTAAGTGGAAAGCGCACAAGGAAAAAAGGTACGATCCACAAAAGGTACGATCCACAAAAAAGGTACGATCCACAAAAGGTACGATCCACAAAAAAGGTACAATCCACAAAAAGGTACGATCCAAAAAAAAGGTACGATCCACAAAAAAGGTACGATCCACAAAAAAGTACGATCCACAAAAACAAGTACGATCCACAAAAAAGCGTATTCTAAAATAGTTTGTTACAAAATTGAAAAATTGCGTAAATAACGGTTACTAACGGTTAAATAATAGAAAAATGCTCCGAGTAAATATTTTTTGACAAAAAAAATGATTTTCGTTTCTAAACGATGTCTTTGTTTGCTAGTTATATCACATAGAATTCGTTGTAAAAATAAAAAACGCCATGTACCGTTTGCAAAGATCCGCATTAGTACTGGAGATATCTAAGTTTGAAAAATGTGTAAAATATGAAAATGAGACGCTTGATGACATCATTTTCTCAACCCAATATTCTTTATCTTATCAATAGAGCTATCTCGGTCAATTTGCAGCCCAGACTATTGAAAGTTGCGAGACAAATAGTTCTGGAGGAAACAAACTGACAGCTATAAAAAAACTATGTTACCATGACAACTGACTCGTTCAAGTCCCACACCCTCTTGATTTCAAAATGTTCGCAATTTTTAGGTTGCAAAACAGGAAATGAGGCTGCATACATGAGCTATATGCTTACTGCATCATGCATTTAAGGACAATTTGAAAGATCAAAATGAAATGTCAAAAGTGGCAAAAAAGCCATTAATATTGCGATCTATATCAAAATATGTTGCCATGGTAACAAAACTATTAAGAGAATGTTTTGAAGCACATTTGAAGAATCTTACGGCTAGACTGAAGCATTTCTTATACAATATGGTTGAGATATCTTTTTTATCATAACTAATCAAAATTTATTTGAGAGAATTGAATTGAAAAAGCTATGGAACAAAAGTCCGTCACAGCAAAGAGGGTGAAGAAACTTCGGTTAGTACAGAACTTTGCATGCAGAATCGTTACAGACACTTGCAAAATTGAACGGCATTTTTCTTTTCATACAGAAAACTTATTTATATTTTAAAATGCCTTTTATTGGAAAGATGCTATTTTCGTCATAGTGCCACTATAAGTTGCAAACTTCACTTTGCATGCAAAACTTTTGCTTTCGCAAAAACGTAGTTTAAAGCCCCGCCACTAACGATCTGAACGTTTACTTCTTAAACATCCATTCGAACTTATCGAACGATGTTTTACGAATGTTGAATGACGCTAAACACCGGGTGAGCAAACGGTTTCCACATTTGTTTCGATTTTCTGTCATTGCGTGAGAAGTCTGGTATTTATTTATTCAAACAATAATACACTTCTTGTGGCATATGTGCTTTTAACTTGCCAAATTGAACTTATTTGTATCAATAAGTTTCCCTGATTACAAAGGTTTGAAAAAGGCCAAGTCTTAAAAACCGTTGTTAATAAAAATCTCTTAGATAATCCATATATGGAACTCCAGTTGTTTTCTTGCTGAAAAGATGTTTGAGTTGCTCATCCTCCTCTTCAAATTAGTCCTGTATTTCTTATAGTTGTGTCTCCTCGTTCTCATCCAAAACACTATTCGACGCCACGTTTCCAAAAAGTTCAGTTTCTTACAAACCGCTTAGTAACCGCCTCTTGAGAAAAAACCAATCGCGCGTGCATGTATTAGATAATGTTGAAAGCCCCCCGCAAACGGCTTCAATAACCTTCGACATTTTCGAGAACTATAGAAAAATCGTCAGAATGTTGAAGCAAAGGTTTAAATCTTTTAAAACCTTTTTCGGCATCCTTTCGACTTCGTTTCAACATGTTTCAAGATACTTAAAAGGGGGTGGCAAACGGTTTCCACACTGTTGTTCGATAAATGGAATGGATGTGGATGTGGATGTTGAAGCAAATGAAACCGTTTGTGCCGGGCTTAACATACAATAAATCTCGAGCCTTTAAACTTCCAAACACTCAATGCAAAAATGAGACATTACGAGTAGTACCAACTTTTCCCGCGCTTTCGGACAGCGGTTCGCGGTCTTGTTGTCACGCAGGCCAACTGGAACTAGACTGTTAAGGAATGTAACCATACCTGGACACGTAAAGGGATAATGGTGACCTTCACGGAGGTCTACAAGCCGCTTTTTGCCTCCGTGCTGTCTGTCAAAACTACCAGGTTTTTGTCAAAGGGATGGCTTCAAGCAACGAAAAAAAATGAATAATTTACTTACAATTACTATAACACTAACTTTTGCTTCAGGTTCTTGCCGTTTCTGTAACCAATCTTACAAATTAAACAATTTACGACTGGGCTCTTTTAAGTTAGTTTTCGCGCCTTTATAATCTGCAAGTGATTAGTATGTAACTTCTCCCTATGATATCGATTCACTGTTCAGCAGACAGGTTACGAGAATCGATAATTTTATCAGTATGAAAGTCTTCTTTTGATAAGGGCTGGGGTTCTCTTAGCTTATATGTGGGCGGGTGTATTGCAGCTACAAAAGAGAATTGCTATCCAGGTCTTGGGAGTTAAAGGGTTAAGATAATAATTTAGGCCAAAAAGCAGTTCTCAATACAGTCGACTCTCACAAAAATAAACCTCCGTCAAGAAGAAATAAGCTTAAACTCTCTAAACTATGTTAAAAGTTTTTGCCGTCAATCTCACCACTATATTATTTCGTTTGCTTTTTTTATTTCATCAAAGTAACATAAAGTTTGTTCACTTGCCTTTTAGCACGCCGGGTAAACTGATATCTTCCTTGTCACTGTCATCGTCAATTTCATCCAGAGGACCAAATTCTGTCATGTACTTACTATTAAGAAATTCCTTGAATTGAATAAAAAAATAACAACGAACTCTTAGATTCCAAGAACAAATACTAAAGCCAAGCGATTAAAGGCGAACTGAATTCTAGAATTGACCTTTTTTGTTCGAAACTGTTGGTATAGTAGATTTAGGCGGTGTATACATGATACCGGATCGAGATTCATTCCGGTACGAGTTCATTTCATTTCCATACAAATCACTGCATTTGTTTACATGATACCTCAACTTTTTTCAAACAAGAATACTCATTCCTGAATGAATTCATCCCGGTTCTCGCGACGGATCAAATTTTTCAATCCGGAATGAAAACCAACAGCAATTCGTTCCAGTATCATGTAAAGACTGAACGAGTTTATACCGGTATGAAAGTGGATGCAAAGTCGGACTTCCGATGGACTGGAACGAGTAGAGCATGCGCACTATATCTAAAAAAGTTTGTTATTGCCTTTTCATTTCGGTACGAGTTTGTTGTAAACTTTTTCATGTAAACACTTTCACTGAAATTATTTTCGTTCCGGAATGAATCTCAACTCCTGCTTCATGTAAACACCGCCTTACTCTGTGAAGTTTTTTCTCAATTTGAGTCGAATTACATTGAGAAATTCAACGTAGAAATGGAGAGAAGTTGCTAAAGAAAGTTTGACACCGCGGTAGGTAATGAAAATGTCAATGGTGTAGTTTGAACTACATCACCGAATATTCTGAGCTAAACAATATCATGGCAGTGTGCTTTGGAATCTAGATAACTTTTGGAAATCTATGTTTTGCAAGTTCAGTTCTATTTATAGCAACCAAATGCTGCACATACAGTAACGTTTTCCCACTTTTTCACCTTGCTGTTACCATGACCACGTCATAAATTTTAAATGCAAACGCTGACGTAACATTTCTAGTCGCCGATCAAATCCTATCGGTTTGTTAAAATGCATATGACATTTTTTTTACTGTTTCTCGTACTTTAATATGTCAAATATACAGATTCTACGTTTTACACGGTATGCTATCTTTTTAACAGAATTTTATCGTTTGAAATACGCGGTTTGAGCGAAAACATGTCCTCTGGCATCGCGCGACCAAAATGGAACGTGATACTTTTGTGACGTCAAGTTGCTAACGCAAAACATAATTCAAAATGGCGACAGAGCAGGTTAGGAAGAAAGGTGGAAGAAGATGTGTTGCTGGAGCGCCCCAATGGCACCAGAATGGAATGATAAGCGAGTAAAATAGACTTATCCATGCACTTCTCGGTTACGCGAGATAAACAACTTACAGGAAGTCAATTGGACCCCAATTTGCGGGACACTTTTTCAACAAAATATAGGAATTTTACGGCCTTGAAACATGTTTATGAATATTATTGACTTATACGACAATGAACAGTAAAAAAAAATTTTTAATCAGTTACTGGCCTTAAAGAACGAACTACAACTCGATGTATCATACGGTCTTCATCAGGAAATTACATTCGTCACGTGACGGGGTATGTCACGTGACAGGCGGCTGTCAATCAAATTCACTGCTCTGTTACACGTGTGCGACAATGCGTGTCCCTTCTTATTGAGAAAGAGGTTTTCAACCCTCTCCTAAATGGCCTCTTTTACTCCTTCATACGATAATGATTTTATAAACATATCAATGTACTAAAAACAAACAACATTAAGTCATATGCATTTCAAGGAATAACTAATTTTTCCCAACTGTTCGGATAACCGTAAAAGCACTTGATGTAGTTCTTGCAATATACATTAAATGGTTGATAGTTAAACAAAGTCAGCTTTACGGTTCATGCAGTTCTCATTTAAGTGAAACCAAATGATGTTCATTGCCTTCCACTGTGACTTTATGGTATCAATTGGCATTACACACCTTCTTATAAAAACGATTAAAGTAAGCCAACATTTAACAACTAAAAATACACCCAAGGCTTGCGGTGGGCGAGAACTTTTATTTTTTAGAACGCATGCAGAAGCTCAAGTTATTTTTTAGCTAGTTTGTCAACGCACACTCGCCGGTAACAAGCCACATGAGTTTTTTTCAAGTAAATAAATTTAAAAGCCTGCCTTACCATAACATTTAACGATATAAAAAAACCGTGCTAAGAAAGCATTAAATATCATTTATCCGAAATCATGTTAGCTTTGCAAGGAAAAACAGCAAGATTAGTTGCAAATGAATATTGTCTAAGCAAATTAAATTTTGGGTTATCTATTGTTAAAGAAAAATTTATTAACAACACGACATTGTGTATTCGCCTGTACAAAGCAAAAGCCGTAGAAATTAATGCAGGGTGCTTTGGTTGATAAAATTTCAAAATTCTAGAGGTTTTAAAAAGTTTTCTTTTTAATGTTCACGAACTAGGGAACAAAAATAACATTCAGTAACTCGATATTGAACGATAACATAAGTGCGCAAATGCTTCACAGAACATAATCCCGATTCAAGCAAATGTTACTCTCGTTTCTTATTAATTCTTTAGGGAAGGGAAAAAAATGTCAAACAGGGTAACTTTGACACAGGAAAAGAAACTGCACTTCACAAACCTCTTTCATAAATGGCGACCATTTAAAATATTCTTTTGTCTTCATTCATATTAGCCTCACTAGCCTCGCTTGGGAAAAGATATTCTTTTGAATTTTCTCCTCGAACACGGGGCTAGTGAGGCTAATTTGAATGAAGAAAAGATATGAAACAGCTAAGTCTACCTTCATGCCATCGAGAGATGTGTTCCTAGAAATTTCGAATCTTTTTACAAGCACCTATAAAATAACATCAAAAAGTATGTGAGCTTAAATTGCCGATTTCATTGCATTTCCTAAATATATCGCGAGGGCAATTGAAATAATTGTGAGCTACAAAGAAAGCGTTACGTCTTAATTGCAGTTCAATCATTGACTTTATAAACGCTTATTCTCTGTACGCAATCCAACGGAATTCAAGACACTGACCGCTGAGAAGAGCCAACCGAACGTTTCTAACCGAACCACAAAAGATCCCCAACCTGGGAATAACCACGTTAGGCCACGCTGGCAAGGTACAACGTGAAAACGTTCCAGTTTAGCAATCATACTAGACTCAAAATATTTGACTGAGGGCCCACAATGACCCCCTAAAAATTTTATTATTAATTTTAACTAAAATTAATTTTAACTAAATATCTAACTGCATGATTAGAGTTAACATCACCAGCACAATTATTGCACATATTTTTAGTATTAATTGCACCTGCACCGCACACATCTTCAGTGATGGGTTCCGTCCCTTTGTAGATTATGTATTTAGATTTAAATGAGAAGACATGGTACAGTATTTTATAAAGAATGCAATTTCAGTTTCCAGAACATATAAGGGCTACAGATATCTGCTGTTCTTGCAGTTTGGTAGCACAGTGCTTGGATAATAATCATAATAAATGAACGGGAGTCGGGAAAAGATGAAAAGTTAATAAACATGTAATATCCATGTTAATTTGATGCCTAGAACAACGCGGATTATCCCTTAAATCCTTTAAATCTCCAACAAGTAGATGCGAATCTGAACGCTAGCTTTGACATTTTACGGCCTTATCACCATGGCAAAGCTAACAAAGGGCATGCAAAAATTGCATGCTAACATTTGTTAAATTTTCACTCACGCTCGCATGAATTCATTCACCATCAATGTGCTTATCAGAAAAAGCCCCAATCATGTGAGTAACTAGATCGCATTTCTTTATCAGTGTTGTTACTTTTTAAGTATTACAGATTCCTGAGACTGCATGAGACGACATTTAAATTAAGACCTTTTTAAGACCTTTTAAAGCCGAAAGTAAAAACATTTAAGACAAATTTTTCAATTCAAAAACTAAAAAGAAAATCTTAAACTGATAGCAATGCTAACAAGCAGTTCCAATGGTAAACAAGATCACAGCTTCACAAGAATCTATTAATTATTAACCTTATAACAACAAGAGTTCTGGGCCCAGTTGTTCAAAGGCTGGTTAAGTTTAATCCTGGGTTAAGCAAAAATTAAAACATGAATTTTTTTTTCTAATAGAAAAGGTAAACGGTAATCTAAGAATACTGTTCGCATTTTTTAAAGAAAAGTCTCTTTAATCCGAAAATTGCAGCTAAAATCTCCCCTTATAAGATTGTAAACAAGATCGTGCGTTAAACATTTAACCCTGGGTTAGTGCTAATCGGCTTTTGAACAACTGGCCCTGATGAACAGCGACAAATTCACAGTGGTGGGGAGCAGTCAATGCAAACGGTGATTAAAAGGTGAATAAGGCCACCTAACGCAACGAGGACGGGGACGACGGCTCCAAAAAATCACCTTTCCGGTTTACTCTTTACTTCTTTGTGGGGGTCATTCGGGTTTTATTCTTTGGTTTTTGCTTGTTGAAAATAAAACAAGGTTTAATGTTTCTCCATGAAGCTAAACAAACACTGATAAAGTTTTTGTTGTTACGTCCACTGAGTCTCGACAACTCTAACAACGGTCTTTTCATGTTCTAATTTTAGTGACAACTCCGTGCACGTGCTCCACTAGCTGCATTCCAACGTGCAGTTATTGTATTTTCTATTGTTCTTTGCCGTTGTCGTCGGCGACGCCGTCCTTGCTGCTTAAGGTCCTTAAAGATCCGAATGTATCGTTAAAACTGCTTCCCAAATGCAAGAACGTTCTTTTAAGACCTCAAAATTAAATTCTAGCAATGTTAGAAAGTGCTCCACGACTTTTTTTGTAAGTCGTTCTTTGGCAGCCGTACTTTTTAAAAAGGTCGCCCATAATAAGAATATGGCCCCCAAAGTTTTGGAAAAAACACGGTTTTCTTTTTTAATCCAATGGTTTTAAATCGCGGCAATTCATCTAAAATTTCCCGAGGTTCTTATATTTGTGGGACCTTCTTTTCCACTTAATCCAACTCAGCTTTTCATCCTCCCGGGGTAGGTAGTACCAGAGTCTGCTGGGAGCTAACTTGCGATGGATTAGTGTCCCGTCCAGGGGGAGTCAAAAACACTCATCCGCTTAACACTACTGAAACCGGAGATAAGCGCCGGCTCCATTATACAATCTACTTGCCATGGCGACCAAAGTGGTTGCTGCTTAAAGTACTGTACAACCTTTTTAAGGCTTAAAAATCAGACTTTAAATGACTATTAATGACCCGCGGGAGGCCTGTGTTCTTACCTGTTGTGCAACGTGGTAAATGCAAACAAACCTTGACTTCCCAGCCGCCAGAACACATTCTCCGTCTGCAGTGTAGCACAAACTGGTAAAACATCTGACGATTTTAAAAGCACAGACAAACCGTCACCCAGCCGTGGTAAAATTTGAATCGGAAAATTATAATTCCTCCGCCAAGAAGGTTATGTTTTTGCCGAGAATTGTTTGTTTGTAAGCTAGTTAGTTAGTTAGTTAATAGTTAGTTAGTTAGTTAGTTAGTTAGTTAGAAAGTTAGTTAGTTAGTTAGTTAGTTAGTTAGTTAGTTAGTTAGAAAGTTAGATAGTTAGTTAGTTAGTTAGTTAGTTAGTTAGCTAGTTAGTTAGTTAGTTAGTTAGTTAGTTAGTTAGCTAGTTAGTTAGTTAGTTAGTTAGTTAGAAAGTTAGATAGATAGATAGTTAGTTAGTTAGTTAGTTAGTTAGTTAGTTAGTTAGCTAGTTAGTTAGTTAGTTAGAAAGTTAGATAGTTAGTTAGTTAGATAGTTAGTTAGTTAGTTAGTTAGTTAGTTAGTTAGTTAGTTAGTTAGAAAGTTAGTTAGTTAGTTAGTTAGAAAGTTAGTTAGTTAGTTAGTTAGTTAGTTAGTTAGTTAGCTAGTTAGTTAGAAAGTTAGTTAGTTAGTTAGTTAGTTAGTTAGAAAGTTAGTTAGTTAGTTAGTTAGTTAGTTAGTTAGCTAGTTAGTTAGTTAGTTAGTTAGAAAGTTAGATAGTTAGTTAGTTAGTTAGTTAGTTAGTTAGTTAGTTAGAAAGTTAGATAGTTAGTTAGTTAGTTAGTCAGTTAGTTAGTTAGTTAGTTAGAAAGTTAGTTAGTTAGTTAGTTAGTTAGTTAGTTAGTTAGCTAGTTAGTTAGTTAGTTAGTTAGAAAGTTAGATAGTTAGTTA